>QFFB01009589.1:0-11367 GCA_003316465.1 Ramaria cf. rubripermanens
AAGTATCTAATTATTTATTAATAAAACGAGGAAAGTGATCCACATCCTGATTGGTGATAGTATTGTGTTCAGTGACATAGTACATTTAGAAGATCACATTGCTGCAAGTTAGCTACAGGCCTGGGAGAGGCGACTTAGCAAAAAGTGTTGGTGCAGATTAGTGTCAAGACCAGTGCCTAGCAGGGCAGCTGCACAAGAATAAGGAATTGACAAGTGTCAGGGGACACCCCATTTCCCACCTCCGAAGTTCCAGAGCTACAACCCCAAAGCTCCGCACTCCTGCACCTCCAAAGCTCCGAAGCCTCGAACTCCGAAACTTCGGAGTTTTGAACTCCGACCCACTTCCACTTTTGGAGCAGCTCTGGAGGTGAAACGACTCACATACAACATCCAGGGTCAAGTGGAGATCTGCGGCATGCAGGGTTGGTACGTACTGAGCAATGACCCTGACTGTAGTTAAGCGTAGTATAACATGGGCTCACTGGCAGTGTGGGACCTTAGACTTTTCTCTTTGGTTTTCCCCTCTGTCAGGTGAGATCCCTTCCCATTGTATGTCTACTTGATTTATGTAGACTTTGGTTTTCCCCTCTGTCAGCCTGTGTGATATGGTAGTTTCTGCAGTGCACGAGGGTTGCCCTTACAACAAGGGCATTTGTACAATACATGAATGAGATAAAAGTCCAAGAAGAAAAATAATGAAATAAAAAAGGTGCATATGATTGCATAAAGTAGAGGTGCAAGCTAGTGTAGTGAAAGTGTCCAAGTAAAAGTCTGTACTAGCTAATTGTGATGGCAAAAGATTGGGAAAGTCCACAAGTGATGCACGCCAAAGCAGCACATGGCAGTAAAAAAACCATATGGGAAAAAGTGTTCATGCTGCAACGGGCTGTCAGAAGACTAGGGGGCAAGAGGGTGGGGAAATGATAGCAGATTTGTTGCGAGGTCAGCGGAATCTGCAGCAAGCGAGTGTGTTCTTTTACCTGTGTGAGGTGTGGATGTGCAGCAAGCAAGTGCAGGAGCAAGCAGGTGGATGCAAGCTAAAAGGGTTTGTGTGAGCCCCTCTGGAAAAACACATACTGCAGTGTGGTGTACCCACTGCATTGTGTAATTCTGAGACACCAACCCTGTGCACGCAGAGCTGTAGTTAGCACTACTCAAGGCATTGAGTGGCATATAAAGGCATACTAGGAAGAGCCTGCGCTGTGTGGGGGGAAAGGCAGCACTGAATGTCATTGATGCAGCACAGTTAAGCATGTAGTTGGGCGCTAGCATGTCCATGGCTTGGTGTGCGTGCAATTCATCACATGTAAGCTTGTTCCTAGCTTAAACTCAGAGATAATACAGTGAGCCTCAATGGTAAGTATAATAATCAAAATAGTTTAATTAATTTTAATATGTTTCATTTATGATAATATTAGTTCATCTGCAGGGTCATCATCTCTGGGGGAGAAAACATTCAGGAATTTGTAACTGGCAGGCTTGTGTGGGAGTCAATGCAAGAAATTGCTAAATCATCGATACTACAGATCACTAAATGTCAGTCAAACTGAGCTTGTGTCTGAGCTGAGATACCAGAGAATGGGCAGATGTGGAACAGGTGCAGGAAAAGAAGTGAGAAAAAAGCAAGAGGATGGATAGGGAGGGTTTGTGTGTTGTAGGTGGGCAGAAGAGATGGATCAATGTTTCGGGATGTGGCAAGTGGGGAGAGAGCTCAGGCATTGTGGGTGGCATAACATTGGAGTGTGATGAGGTGCATGGTGTGGGCGGAAAAGAGGATTGATTGGGAGAGATGGAGGCTGCAAACTGGACATCCTCAATGGATACGCTCTCTGAGTCCCATTCTGTAGTCACTGATTCTGATGTGGGGGTGGTTGACACAGCTGCAGTCTCACTAGTTTTATCTGTGTCAGCTGGTGTCTGAGTGCTAACCATAGTAGTGGTGTCCTTCTCAGACTCAACCTTCTTCTCTGATGACACATCCTCTGCTTTCTTCACTTCTGTCCCTTTCTCTTTCTTTGCCTATTGAAAGGTCAATTATCAGTCATGTGATCCACAACATCATGAAGACATACCTCTACCTATGTGAAATTGTAAGTTCATGTCAAGTTGAAAAAAAAATGTACTCACCTCATTCACAAAAATACTACTCCACTGGGAAAATGTCCATGTACAATTCTCATGTACATGTACATGGACACACCCACATCCTCCCACACCCACATCCTCCCACACCCACATCCTCCCACACCCACATCCTCCCACACCCACATCCTCCCACACCCACATCCTCCCACACCCACATCCTCCCACACCCACATCCTCCCACACCCATAAATTCTCATGTATCCATAAAAAGACGTCCACATGGGCGCAGGTGGATGCATAAGCTGTGGGTGCATGCTGACACATCATACATAGACATTCTCTACTTACCACTCTACCACCTCTACATCTCCTTAATTCGTCAATCCTTGCCCTCCTCTATACTCTAATTATGCAACCTATGCCTGATATTGCTGCCCCAACAATACTTTACCTCACAGGACATGCATTCTGATTAGCTAGGGTGAACGTGGTAGACTCATTATTCATAAAACCCTGTGTCTGTTTTTTCCTGATCATCCTTCCAATGCCGTATACAATGTGCAGGTGACTCCCATTGATCTCAATAAGATTCACTCATTAAACCACTCAGAAGTCCTCACTGCTGTTCTCCTTCCCCACTCATCTATCTTACTTGACTTCAAGGTGCTGGTTGAGGAACGAGAAGGGGGCTGGGACTGTTGTGGGCATGGACGTCGACAAGGGATAAGATGCATTGTTCCCACTGGCCTCTGACTCAGTGGTAAGCTCCAATCCGAGGCCCAGATCAGCCTGCACATGGGCTTTACTGTCTGACTTGAGCTCTGTGACATGAAGTCACACGAGGTTGTTGATAAACTCCAGATCATGCACACATTGGTGAAGGCGCATGAGCTTGGGGTCAACCTCTTCATGTCCGAGAGTATGTCTCAGGGTGGTGTGGGGACAAGGGATTTGATGGTTCAACAGTCAAATTGAGAACAAATGAGATTGATGAAGCTGCTGGTGAGAGTGCAGGTGTGGTGCTAGCCATTGCAGACTGGCATGTGGATGAATGGACTGTACCGTGGAAGCTATGTGGGAGCAACAAGGCTGGTGGCATTGTGCATGGGTGTTAGATCCCTGAGATCTAACACCGAGACTCCAAACCTCCAGACCCTGAAGTAACTATTATGTTCCATTTTAGTTCTTGTTGTCTGCCTCTTAAAGTATAATCCTTATTCACAACCCAAAGTAGAATACTTGTACCTCACTCAATCCGAACCTCCGAACCTATTCTGAACTCCGCTTGTTATATGCCTCTTATATCCTTCTTGTTATACGTTCTTAGGATACAATTAGTTTATGAGGTATTAATAGTCCTCCAATCTTGCATCCAGTTCTTTAGTTTGAATATCAACATATTTCCTCGTTACCACCTCCAGTCTTCTCGTATCACGATCTCCACAGTTAGATACTATTAGTGATAACTCCGAATCCGAATCTCCAGACCACCTCTGAAACCCCAATCTCCAAAGTTAGGGACTGAATGATAGTAGGTGGTGCAACCCATAAGTTGAAGCCAAGTCCCTACCCCCCTCGTATTGCTTCGAAGTCTGACCTCCAAGTCTCCGACCTCCAAAGTTCCGGGTAACGTCCGTGAACTTAACAGTGGGTGGTCTATGTTGTTAGGAAACTCAGGTGTGGCACAAAGGGAAAATGACAAGTTGATGGGCGAATGGAGGTTATGATGGAAGGCCATTTGTTCATACTCAAAGGCAGGGTGTGTCAGCTTGGGGCTGGCACAAGATGATGATAGAGCTGGGGATTGGTCCTGTAGGACAATGGTATTTGACATGATCAGACTGGAGGAAGCCGAATCAGACCATATCATGGTATCATTGGCATGCATGGTCTTGAGATATGATGTCAGTTGTCAACAAAGGTGACAATACAAGCATGCGTGGAAACATACTAGCTGAGGAGCATTGTTGACATCATGGCCTTGGGAATGACCTGAGATTCTTGAATGATGGTAGGGATAGGGGCAGTCAAACCCATCTCTATCAGTGCAGGAATGTGGAATGTATTCAAAAAGGTGAAAGATGGTGCAGCTAATGGTTGTGCAGTGGGACAGCACAACGGATGCAGATGGATTCAAGGCATTCTGTTGTCTCATTGCTCAGATCTGTGGAGAAATAGTATTGACCATGAAAGACTGGGATATAAGTGGCTTTCAGAGGCACAAGCAGAAGACATGCCTAATAATTGGCTTAATGTACACAAAAATACCGTTCTGCTGGGATGATGTTTTCAAGTATGTGACTTTACAGATCTCTGTGGTTACATGAGGGTTGTGGGTGTGTCCATGTACACATGTACATGTACATTGTACATGGACATTTTCCCAGCACACTGGTATATCTCCTCATTCAGCATACCGGAGCATTAGAAATTTTTGTTTAGAATCATGTCTTTGATGCCCGGCTCTAGGACAATTAAATGCTGCTTGTGGAATGCTTCTGCCTGGTGCCATTCCAGTGCCAGCTCCCATAACTATTAGGACATGTTAACTGAAAAAAAGACCAGGACACAACAGCAAGTCAAAGGAATAATAAAAAGATCAGGAATTATGTGAGATGGAGGGACAGGAAATCTCTATCAGGCCATATGCTGAGCCGATAAGGATGCTGAGGTATTGCAAGGGCTGTCAGGCCATATAAGGTTTTTCAGGTTTTTCCAACATCGAAGACTAGATGGGTCAAAGTTCTTGTGTTTCCTTGCCATCTTCTATCTCTCAGACACGAGTGTAGCAAGCAAATATAATAGTCCCACATGAAACCATGTGTTGTGGAACCTGGGCATGGGTGGTGTTCTGCCAAAGAATTGGGTTCAATGTGTGACATGTGGGATTTGTATGTGAGTGTGGACAGCTGTTTGAGCCCTCGACAGTTCTGGGCGATTTGTGGCTATCCATGGCTATCATAGAGTACACTCTGGTGTGGTGTGAATGACTCAGAATATAATTACTCTGAGCAGTTCCTGTCTACAGACTACAATACGCTTGTCATGTTGCAGACCAGACTTTACTAGAAGTTAATCCTCATACACATTTGTAAGCTTGTGTAATCCACTGCAGGAAGAGCCAGACCCAATTTTCAGGTCATTTGGCACTACAAAATCAGGTCAAAAAGGCCTGATAATCAGGTCCAAAGGAGCTTAAATGAAGATCTTATAAAAATTTTTATCTATTTGCCCCATACTGAAATCCCATAGTGATCATGAACACATTAGTTCATTTGCAGCCTTAAAATAAGGTCTCTTGGAGCTTAATTTAACACCTTTCTGAACTTTATAACAGCACATAATAGAACTTTTATTAACTTCAAGGATACATTCAGGGAAGCACATAGCAAGGAATAATAGTCAATACAGGCTCCTAAATTGACATGGAGTGGAGCATGCCAGAGAATGGAGGAGTCAAGCATGCTACCAAAAGACGTGTCAAGGGTGCTGAAAATGAATATGGGACAGGCATTCTGGCACATAGAGGCAAGCTGAGTGTGCAAGAAGTTGAATATGAGTCAAATGTGCAGGAAAATGGAGTCGAACGGTTGAGTGTGCCAGAAAGTAAAGATGAATTGAGCATGCAGTAAGATGAGCATGAGTGCTGAGTGCATGCAGTAAAGTGGAGGCAAGTTTGGCATGCTGTAGATAGATGAGGACTCAAGTGTGCGGAAAATGAATATGGGTTGAGCATGCTGGAAAAAGATGACACAGTTGAGCATGCAAGAAGAGTATGAGTGCATACTGTAAACCACAGGTGAGTTGAGTATGCTGTGAATTTTAATATCTATGTATTTTTTATATTTTTTTGATAAAAGAAAATAGCTCAAGATCTTTTTTTGATTCCTTCATGAGTGTGATGCTGAATATGGCACACGCGTTGATTAACTGAAGGTGACGTAGTGCAGGGGTTGGAGATAGTATATGATGATGTTCCAGAGATTCGGCTCAGGGGTTCCTTTGGCATCAAGATGGATCGTCAGCCGAATAAAAGAAGAGAGGTTCAATGTGTGGTGATGAATTGAGGGAGTAGATAGATAATCTAGTGTAGCTGGCTTGTAGATTGTAGAATTTTGTTAAGGAAGATAGTAGGAAATTTTGAAAGGCAAGTCTGAATGCCCTGAGCTTTTCTAAGTGTATCAAGAGGGATATAATTCTGGCTAAAGAATAACATACAGGAATATCATGATATTTATATGAGAAGGTGTATGGGTGATTTTGGGAATGCTAACAATAGGGACGGAGGTCTGTAAAATTAGTAACTAAGGGGATGAAAGATAGTACTATCTGTGGAGCAAATAGTGCTGGATTTTGTTCTGGATAATGGAAAAAATCTGGAAAATAATCAGTCGTCAGGGGGAAGAAAATAGTGAATGGGGGAATTGGAAGTATAATTTTCAATGACAAGTAAAAAAAGATAATAGAGAAAAATGCCTGTCTCTTTGACATAATAATGTGAAAGCCACTCCTTCTTCTCCTATCCCATATACGATCTGATTATTGGATATGTTTGATGCATTCCTTGACCTTAAATTCTGTGTCATTGTCATCCTCATATGACCCTCTATAGTCGCAACATCCCTTTCCATTCTATTTTTATTATTCCAGCGGTTCAGGCACCTGCTCGCCATGTAACCAGGCTGATCGATTATCGGTGACGCGTGTGTGGGGTAATTACGTGCATTACCCATCTGTCCATACTCATGATGTCATAGCACGTCTACGACTCGCATGAGTGGGCCAAGTGTTGTCTCATGGTTTCCTCCTTGAATATAACAGATAAGATTCGTTTTTAAACATTATTCCTAACTTTTTATGACTGAGAGAAAGAAAGAAAAGGGGTAATACAAGGATAAAAGAAAAAATGACATCACAATGTTTATTACAGTATCTTTTTATCACAACAGTGAATAGATAGGGACTCAAGTGTGCAGAAAAATGAATATAGGTTGAGCATGCCAGAAAAAGATGACAAAGTTGAACATGCAAGAAGATGAGTATGAGTGCATGCAGTAAACCAGAGGTGAGTTGAGCATGCTGTAAAAATATGAGGAGGTCGAGTGTAGTGTGCATGAAGATGAGTATGAGTGGAATATGCAGGAAACTGGAGGTGAATTGAGTCATTCATGCCAGGAATAGAGAGAGCAACTGGTACCAAACATCTACACTGGGATTCAAGTATCAAGTAGACGTGAGTGGGAGACAATGCAGTGAGATGATCAATGGTTCACAAGTAAGGTCAAACAATCTATGAATGAGAGCTTGGGCGGATAAGTCATTGATACAAGATGAGATGGCATGTGAAAAAGGTAGCTCTGAATACAGTTCTAGTCCCTGTAATGAGCTGTCCATTGGGGAGTTGACGTGCCAGCGTGAAACACCAAGCCAGGCCACTGAGACATACCTGGTGCCAGTACATCCTGGCGCTTGGACTTCCTGCATAGCTTAGCTGGTACAGAAGAGGAGGCCTAGCCAAACACACATCAGTATAGCAGACAGTACAAGTGGGCTGATTACCTTAGATATGGCCGCCTTCTTCTTTGTGCTGCCCTGTGTTATGATCCGGTCCCTCGCAGACCTCCAGCAACCCCATTCAGTAATCAACCCCACTCCAAGCCTGTACTCCAAGCCTGACCTTATCCGAGACCATTCCAAAGTAGTCCGAGCCTGAGCCCAAACCCTGTTCTTATCCATCCCTGAGCCTTATTATGATTCCCTTAGTCAGTTCCATCCAACCCTGTTCCTCTGTTATCTGTATATAAGCCTCACACTGTATGTACTTCGCTCTTCAGTCAGAAATCAACTTAGATACCCTTTGAATCCCTTATTAGTTTCTCGCTCCATTCCCTCTTAGTCCTCCTGCTCATCTTGTCCAACCTCGCTCTGAAATTAAGGGCACATGCACTAGTGGATGGTGCAGCACATAAGCTGAAGCCGAGCCCTTGTTGATCCCACTTGGTCAAGCTTGCTCTGAGCCCACTCCAAGGTCCCACATGTAGACCATGTTCTTAACACCCTGTAAGAACAGTGTTGTAAGTTAGCAATATAGTAATGGCAGTTAGGTGTCCAGACAAACCTGACGATGTTTGGCTCATTTGGCCTACATGGGGGGTGTCTGATGGGAGAAGAGTGTCTGAGCTGTCTTTTATAGTCATATATAGGGTGTCAGGTACAGAGGGAGGTCCAACAGCTAGAAATGCAAGGAAAATTTGAGTAAATATGTCCAAAAACATCAAAGTCTAACTTGACCTGGGTTATTTGTGGGTGACAAAGATCTGGGATCTATACCTTGCACAAACAGAGTGTGAAAAATATCTAGTAATGCAGAGGTTGTGAGTGGGTTAGAACGTGGCCCAAACTCAATGGCAAACTCAAACTTACACATCCATTCCTCGCGAACTTGGTTGGATTTTGATTTCTTGGCCATTGAGTCAATGAGTTATGTGAGAATTGACAAGGACAAGATGAAATGGTGGGTAGTAGGGTGGTGGTGGTGGTGGTATGAAGAAGAGATGGACTTAGTGCATTAAGAGTAGAGACTGAACAGACTTATAGAACTTTGATCTTCACATGTGAAGTAGTAGTGCCTGTGCTGTCTTCTCCCCATGACTGACAAAAGGGCCTGTGAGTATCCCTAGTGCCTGAAGCTCCTAGAATGACAGCAATTTTGCCATTGTCAAACTATTGAGGCAGCACTGGCTCTTAGGCATGGAATCAGATGATCATGTCCAATCTGATCTCAATGACAATCATGGTGCAAGCACCAATAACAACACATTGGGTTGTATACTCAACCTCATGCTCCCAGCCTCACACATGCTGAACCTTGAACATCACACCCGTTTTTTGCTCACCCTCATCATGCCATGCATGTTCAACCAGAGGGAAGGATGCCACTCATGAGCTCATGCATGCAATGTACGAAACATCACCACCCCTATTATCATTGATCTGCAGACAGTAGAATTTATGATGGGGTGAGTCCAGCGTGGAAATGAGTAGGGTATAATTGATCGCAGTGGTGACTTCACTTGGACTGTGTTCATTGACTAACCATGTAGGTGGTCTCCTGGTGCATATATCATATCTAACACTGTATTGATCATATCTAAACAGTAAACACTTGTAGACTATCAAGAAGAAAAAGTTTGCACTGATGGGTTACAAATATTTTTGGAACTTTTGCTAAGTTCAAATAAGTACTAAAATTAAGTTCTGTGTTTATGGCAAAATACGGAACTGTTAAGTTCACGGACGTTACCTGGAACTTCGGAGGTTGGAGACTCGGAGGTCGGACTTCAAAGATATGCGAGGGGGGTAGGGACTTGGCTTCAACTTATGGGTTACACCACCCACTATCGTTTGATCCCTAATTTCGGAGATCGGAGGTTCGGAGGTTGACTAGAGGTTCGGACTCAGAGGTATCAATAATAGTATCTAACTATGGAGAGTGATGCGAGAAGACTGGAGGTGGTAACGAGGAAATAAGTTGATATTCAGACTAAAGAACTGGATACAAGTCTGGAGGACTATTAATACCTCGTAAACTAATTGTACCCTTAGAACATATAACAAGAAGGATATAAGGGGCATATAACAAGCGGAGTTTGGAATAGGATCGGAGGGTCGGATCGAGAGAGGTACAAGTATCCTACTTTGGGTCATGAAAGAGAATTATACTTTAAGAGGTAAACAACAAGAACTAAAATGGAACATAATAGTTACTTCGGAGTTTGGAGGTCCGATGGCTCGGAGCTTTGGTGTTAGATCTCAGGGATCTAACAGTATCCCCCCTTTAAGGCCAAGCCACGAGGCCGTGGAAATAACCATGGAAATATAAAATCAGAGATTTCGGAAATCAGTATAAGAAGCAAGGGGGTTAGGAGAACTCAGCAAAAATCCTTTTGTCACCCATAACCACCCACACCCTCAATCCCAAAAAATGCCCAATACCCCTGCTCCATCATCTGAAATCGCACGCAAACTGGCAGAGCTCCAGAAGGAGCTCGAGCATGCTCAGGCCGAAGAGGCTAAACAGGCAGCGGAGGAGGAGGAGCGTAAGAAGGCCGAGGAGGCAGAGGCAGCCTGGAAGGCCGAAGAGACAGAAATGGCTCGGAAGGTGGCGGAGAGGACTCGGAGGGCCAAAGAGATTCGGAGGAGGTACAAGGAGGACAGAGCTTGGAGCGCGGAGGCGGAGCGGGAGAGGAAGAGGCTCGAGGCAGAGGAGCATAAAAGGCAAGTTGCCTTTAACGAGGCACTTCGGAAGAGGCGGGCGGAGGAGGAGAAATGTCAGAGGGCCGAAGAAGGTCCTGGTGCCCCCGAAACCAGAGGTTTGGAGGTCTGTGCACCGGCCCCAAACAAGGGGAAGGCGGTGGACCTTCGGGTCTGCAATAACTGCCGGAGGAGGGCAGTGGAGTGCGAGTGGGAGGATGGCAGTAAAGGTGAGTGTCAGTAACTGTTTTTGTACTTGTCTAAATCTTTTCCTGCAGGAACGTCATGCCGCACATGTCAGGACCAAAAGGTCCGATGTGTAGTTGGAGCGGAAACCACGACTCCAAGGAAACGCGGACGTTCGGAGGTCGATGTGGGTGGACAACCGTCCAAGAAAATGAGAGTGGAGGTTGTCATTCCCGGACAAGGGAAGTCTGAGGAAACTCCAAAAATGTCGGAGTTCAAGAGGGAACTTTTGATGTCCCTGGCTCGTATTGGTGATGAGGTCCGGGGCCTCCAGAAAGCAGAGGAGAGGAGTACGCGGAGGTTGGAGGATGTTTATGGGGCCATAATGGACCTCATGTGGAAAGATCTGGACTCGGACGCAGATGCGGAGTTGGAGCTGGAGTCGGAGGACTTGGAGGAGGAGCTGAGGGACTTGGAGGACGACAGGAATAGGAGGGGTTTGGAGTCCGAAGCGTCGGGTGATTCGGAGGGGTCAATTAATATGGAGATCTCAGATAAGGAGGACGAGACTCTGAAGTAGATAGAAAATCAATAGTGACTTGTTTTTCTTGAATTGTGAACTTAAGAATTAGCAAGTGGTAAAGGTCCAGGTTTGTGAGGATACGCTTGGTGAAAGTCCGAAGTGACTTCCGAGGCATGTCTAAGCTCGGAGGCCAGAAGCCAGGAGGTCTCCTCGTCTGTTCCTTTGTACCCAGCCCACTTGACCAAGTACAGCAACTTGCACTTGCGTCGTTTGTCTATCCTAGAGTCCAGGATTTTGGAGATTTCATACTCGGGTTCTCC
>QFFB01009597.1:1673-14090 GCA_003316465.1 Ramaria cf. rubripermanens
ACGGACGTTACCCGGAACTTTGGAGATTGGAGACTCGGAGGTCGGACTTCGAAGGTATGCAAGGGGGGTAGGGACTTGGCTTCAACTTATGGGTTGCATCACCTACTATCGTTCGGTCCCTGATTTCGGGGGTCAGGAGTGTCGGAGGTAGTCCGGAGGTTCGGACTCGGAGTTACTAGTAATAGTATCTAACTATGGAGGTGGTGATGCGAAGAGACTGGAGGTTTGTAACGCGGAATTAAGTTGATATTCGAACTAAAGAACTGGGTACAAGTTTGGAGGACTATTAGTACCTCGCAAGCTAATTGTATCCTAAGAATGTATAACAATAAGGATATAAGAGGCGTATAACAAGCGGGGTTCAGAATAGGGTCGGAGGTTTGGATCGAGAGAGGTACAAGTATCCTACTTGGGTCGTGAATGAAAATTATACTTTGAGACGCAAACAACAAGAACTAAAACGGAACATAATAGTTACTTCGGAGTTCGGAAGTCCGAAGGCTCGGGGCTTCGGTGTTAGATCTCAGGGATCTAACACATTCTAATTCCCTTAATTAATTATGTCTGACCCTGTTCCCCTGTTATTTATATATATAAGTTTCATTCTGTATGTACCTTGCTCCCCAGTCATAAACCAACTTAGATATTACCTTGAATCATTTACTAGTTTCTGAATCTGTCTCTCTTACTTCCTTACTCTCCTCTTATCTGAACCTTGCTCCAAAATCAAGGGCACATACATTAGTGGATGGTGTAGCACACAAGCTGAAGCCAAGCCCTCACTACTAATAACCTCGGACCGAGCTCAGTCAAGCTTACCCTGGGGTCCCACATATAGGCCTCAGTCTTAATAGTATGTCTGACTCAAACTTCCACATTATACTAACCCAACTATGTCTGCCACTACCCATGCTAGAAGTATTACACTTCAATGCATCTTGGAATGATGCCATCTTTCCAAGCATCCCAAAAGCCCTCTGAACTTCCCCTCCACATCTATCAAACCTGCCAGTGCCCCAGCTGACAAGGGCAAAGGTGTAAAAAGGTATGAGGGTACAGGTGAATACTGATATGAGGTATAACAGCGATGTGATGAAAATATGCCTGTATCTCAAGGCAATGTATGGAACATGTATGAGGAAGTGTGACTTGAAGGGATAATAATTTTTTTTGTCTAAAGTACAGCAGGTTCGATGGGCGAGTTAAAATACGGTGAGAGTATGCATGTGAAATTACTTGGGGATTGGAGTTGTGCTGCGGGGGAGAGCTTGTGATGTTCTCCCACTGCCATGGATGGTGTGTGTCCCCCGTGCGGTGTGTCACATACTCGGTACAAGCAAGGGTGAGCGACTGGCAATGAGGATGTGATATGTATTTTGATAGGGTGATGTGACATGTGAGTGTACATATGCGATGTGGTTGGCTTGACTTGTTCAGGGTTCTGCCTGCTTGCGACTTAGGGTAGTAATGTGATGTGTTCATGTCTCAGATGCCCCACACATGCTCGCCTCAATCATTGGACATGACTCGGCTACGACTTGACTTGTGATCACTGATCAGGTTGTGTGTGGAGCTGATGACACTCATGTTGACTCAACTTGTATCCCAGGTGAAAAGTAGGAACATTGTTATTTGAACAATGGGAGGTATAGAGGATGAAGATGTGAAGCAGGAAAGCAATGTAAGGTAAGTGTCCTTTCAATGAAGCTACAGGTCCAAGTGTGAAACTAAGGTGTATGAATAGTTAGGTTACATTTGTAACAAAAGGTAGGGAAGATAAGCCCCCAGACCATGACTCTCTAGGCAAAGGTTCTTTGGCCAAGGTTCCTGAGGGTAGCCTTGGCAATCCCAGGGATCACAATGACCCCATGGCAACAGCCCGCCCTTGGATGGGACAAATGAGAACCAACCTGACCCAGTCAACAATGATAGTAACCTCATATAATGTCTCCTCATAACCCTCACCAAACCTTGCCCTGTGGAAACCCAAGCTAAAGTCAAAGAACCTGATACTTATGAGGGCACCAACCAGGCTAAGCTTCATACCTTCTTCTTGCAATGCCTGCTTAATTTTAGAGATTGCCTGAATGCCTTTCTGCCAGGAGCCTCTAAAATACAGTAGCCATCTCTAATCTTACCAGCTCAGCTTTACAATACTTTGAACCCACAATCCTCAGTGACCTTGTTTCTGAGCCTATATAGCTCCAGGATTGGGACAGCTTCAAAAGCAAACTCAAACTAAACTTCAGTCTGTTCAATAATGCTACTCAAGCCGAGATCAACCTCAAAAAGATTATCATAAAGAAGCATCACAAAGTCACATGATATTTTCATCAAGTTTTCCTGAGCTTTAACCTGAACTCAGTGGAATGATATGGTACTCCAACACTTTGCTTACAAGGACCTTGCAAAACAAATCAAGGACGACTTACTACACTTCCTGAGATTCACAAGCTTGGCCGAGCTTTGAGGCTTTGCCCTTGAGTACAACAGCCATTACTGGGAACAGAAGGAATATGATACTATTGCAGCCCACAATAGTCAAAACACTAACTGACCTTCTAACCAGTTGAACAGTCACTCTGACCAGTCTAGTGGCTCTAGTAAACCCAAGAACTGCAACAAGACTAACTTGGGTAAGGGTTCAACTAACAACAGTAACAATACAGCAAACACACAAACCACACCCAACCTTCAACAAGCTCAGTAAGGATGGCAAAAAAACTCCTCCCCAACAAACAACAATGTCAGATCAACCAAGGACTTTGCTTGCTCTGCAATATCAAGGGCCATATGGTCAAGGACTGCCCAAATGCAACCAAGAAACCTAATAATGGTAACAGTTCATCTAATACTAAAGGCAGGTCCAACAAGACTTCAGATACAAAGACTGACTCAGCTTCAACCCCAGAGCCAAAAAAATAATCAGCAACCTTGGAACCACATGACTCAAGGATTGCAGTGACCTTGGCCATGTGTTTAGACTCAGTGCCATTTCTGATTCCTTAACCAAAGACTCTCTTCATATAGATTTAACTTCATCCCTAATCCCCACAGTCTCTTTCATAGCATTAATTGACTACAGTTCCTCCAATTGTTTTATTAAATCTAAGTTTGTAGAGAAATATGCCTTGACTACTTATCCTATCACACCACTTCCATTAAAACTATTCAATGATAGCACTAACACTACTATCAGCCAAGCTCTAGATCTCCCTATCTGTTTTCCAACTGGCAAAGGACACTCAGTTACCTTCTATGTAACCTTGCTTGACTCAAGTTGCTCAGTAGTGTCAGGGGACATCCCACTTTCTACTTCTGCAATTCCAAACTCTGCTCCATCTCCACAGTTCCAAACTCTGCCCCACCTCTGCTTCCAGAACCATCCTGGAAGTGAAATGGCTCAATTACGAGCATCCAAGGTTGGCTAGGGGTCCGCAGAGTACAGGGCTGGTAGGTACTGAGTGATGGCCATGAGCATAGTTAGGCATAGTATAATATGAGCTCGCTGGCAGTGGGGACCTTAGACTTTTCTCTTTGGTTTTCCCCTCTGTCAGGTGAGATCTCCCTTCACTGCATGTCTCATTCATTTATGTATACCTTTGGTTTTCCCCTCTGTCAGCCTGTGTGATTGTGTGATCTCCACAACACTCAAGGGTTGCCCTTACAATTACCTGGAACTTCAGAGGTCGGAGACTCGGAGGTTGGACTTTGAAGAAATATGAGGGGGGTAGGGACTTGGCTTCAACTTATGGGTTGCGCCGCCACCTACTATCATTTGGTCCCTAATTTCAGAGATCAGGGGGTTCGGAGGTTCAAACTTCAGAAGTATCACTAGTAGTATCTAACTACAGAGATAGTGATAGGAGAAGATTGGAGGTTGGTAATGAGGAAATAAGTTGATATTCAAACTAAAGAAGTGATACAAGATTAGAGGGTTATTAATACCTCATAACCTAATTGTATCCTAAGAACGTAACACAAGATGGACATAAGCGTAACACAAGAAGGATATAAATGTAACACAAGAAGGACATAAGCGTAACACAAGAAGGACATAAATGTAACACAAGAAGGACATAAGTGTAACACAAGAAGGACATAAGTGTAACACAAGAAGGACATAAGTGTAACACAAGAAGGACATAAGAGGTGCATAACAAGTGGAGTTCGGAATAGGTTCAGAGGTTCGGATCGAGCAAGGTATAAGTATTCTACTTTGGGTTGTGAATAGGGATTATACTTTAAGAGGCAAACAACAAGAACTAAAGAGGAACATAATAGTTACTTCGGAGTTCGGAGGTCCAAAGGTTCGGAGCTTCGGTGTTAGATCTCAGAGATCTAACACAATGACAAATTCAAAAGCATGGGGGCAGAATTCACCTAGTGTAAGAATGTTCCTACTTAAACACAGAATTAATACTTTCAATCTGGTAGGATGTATCATGCCAACTCACTGCTGCAAGGATTTGTCAGACCATGGCACACAACCACCCATAATTACCCATGTTGGCACATACCCAGGCGTGCGCGCATTGTGCGTTTTGACCGCCATACGTAGGGTACGCTTAACTGTTATCTCATTCTTTATCTGTGGGCCCGGGGAAGGGTGTCCTCTGTATTGGTGTAATACGAGGTATCGATCTCTTCTGTGCAAATCGTAAGGGCGGAACGCATGGCCTATTATTAGGTCGTCTGTAGAGATCTCGAAGGCATTCTTCTACGACGTGGTATTCCGATTCCAGATCTGGTGGATTCTCGTTTCGCGGATAACCTCTGAACGCAGCAGACAAATTAGCCCTATCCTTTTTCCTCCGCTGGGATCCGGCCAGATCCGTGTCAGTTCCCACTAGGGTGAGCAACGGCAGCACCAGATGTGGAAGTCTGGACCGAACAGGCGGCGCACAGCATTGCGACCCTGGACCATTATGCCCGACATTTTGAGTCTTCAAGTAAGCTCCTAACTTTCGCTAATACATTTCTGTTTTGCTCCCTTCTCCCTACGGCGACGTTACGACTCTTCTCACGAACCTCTTCGCACAGCGGGTCTGCCCATATTTAAACCTCCCGTGGGGGTCTTCGCGCTTTACACTATTCTAAGTAATTCCTAGTCGAATCCGTGATTCCTTGTCACTCAAGAAAAGAATTAATGTCCCAACCTCCCGCACCTCGTGAAGGCAGCACGCTGCGTTCTTTATACCTACCCCACTCGTCCTACGAAAACAGCGTCGATCGAGATACCCTCCATCCTGGCTACCCTCAGCAATCTACCCAGCCATATCCACCGTACTACGAGAATAATCCCATCATACACTCCGCCGCCCCCTTACCAGGAGATGTGTCGCCTCCGTCCCGTTTTTCACCGACCACCCCGACGGTAGAAAAGGGTTTCAGAGGATACCACCTCGAGCATGGCGACCGGACATACAATGTTTCGATGGAGAGCTCGCGTGGTACAGAAAGTCAATACAGACACGAGAAAAGAAACTTTAGAAACACCGTCTTACTCGCTGCTCTTGCCGTTGTCATGCTCGTTATCATCTGTAACGTTATCTTCCTCGACGTCCGCATGATGACTAACTCAAACAACTCCGTAAACCCCAACAACATTGTTGCCATGGCCAGCGCGCCAAGTAACTCCAGCTCCTCAGCTTCAACCTCTCCATCCCAATCGCTCTCGTCCACCACACTTCCCTCTCCTACCGCCAACAATAATGCCGTTGCTATGCCTCCTTCCACCACCGATATATCCTCCAGCGCCGCACTTTGCATAGCCCAGTTCCTTCCAGGCAGCACCCCTCCGCAGGACGCGTCGTCGTACTGTTCACAATGCCTCCCTGCGCTGAAGAATATACCTCAGGATTGGTTTGTTGGGGAGGCGAACAATGGCTCGCAAGGGCAGGCGAATTTACAAGGGTTATCGAATGCAATAGACTTTTGTAATAATCCACCGCTTTCGGCGTCGGGTGGGCCAGCCCCGCCGATGACAGCGTAGTCCGTGTCCCGACGACGAGCCATCATCCTCAACATATGAAGGATGGGTGTTTGTGTTAGTCTGCTGCACTGGCGCAGGGCAGTCTTGATCGAACGGCCTCTAGCATCCGATGATTACATGGGGTCGAGTAGTCAGTACTACAGTTAACTTTGGATGCATTACGGACTACATAGGGACATTTATCCAGTTAAGCCCACTCGTAGAGGGATCATTTGTTGACGATGTTGCCTTTCGAATTACCATCTCCTCATGCAAGTCACCTACTGTATCTATAAATTATTATATACAACACCTGTTCCCCGTAGCCTAAAATCGTTTCCCACTGTTTCTCGCAAAAGTACCAAGCCCGCCTGTCCGGCTCATTACATCCACCCCCGCTATACGTATGCCGCCTCGTTGTCGCGCGTACGTCCGCGCAGCAGCGACCGCAAGCGCGGAAACAGCACCGAAGAAAATAAGCTTGACTAGACCTCTAAAGGTGAACCAGGAGCTAGGGCTGGCGAAGTGCGGGGACGCTAGCTTGGCTCGCGGTGATCCGCCTGCTGCAGATAAGATGACGGCCGATGTAGTTACCGATATGATACTGCGGGCACGTTAGGGTGACTCATGTCTCGTGGTCCAAGACGTACTCATGTGCATCTGCGACATCCCCCGTCATTGCAGAAAACCCGATGAATGGGTTTTTCTCAAGTACGAAGTTTGGCAGTGTAAAGCAATCCGTCCATTCATTCCCTTATGATGGCAGTCTAAGTATCATATACCAAACTGATCTCCAGGTACTCACAGGACTTGTACTGTACTTTAACCTATCGGGGTGTTAAGATGTATACTGGGCGAAAACTGGCCAACTCACGTCGAGAGACTCCGCTTCAATATAAGTCAGTTTAAGCTTTGTAGGAACGTGGGTCCTCCTGACACTAGCCTGAAGTGCAACGTTAGAATAAGTGACGGCAAAACTGAAAATGTAACGTACAGCACAAGCCGCAACCGCATTGGGCTCGCCATCTTCTCCCTGGTCGTAAGATGTTTGCCCGTCCCCCAGCATAGCCATAACCCTCGGAAATGAGTAATTATGACGGGCATTCGCGTATCTAGTCATCAATCACTAGGGTCAATAATGCGCAGATACAATAGCAGGCCAGACCAACGTATCAATAAACACTCCAAGTCCATGAAATTTATCTAGCGTGAAAGAGGCGAATAAGCACAGGCCTTCAGATGAACAATATCGTCCAACCCACCCATAGACCCAAAAACCGGCCCTGGTTGAGCACGCTCTGTTGTTAACCATAGTGCAATACCATCGCCATATAGATGGGATTGCTCCCCGGAAATCTAAAGGAAGATTTAAGCACACCCGCCTATGAACGTCTGCACTGCGTACCTTGAACTCGACCTCTATTTCGAAATGTTGAGCTGTTACTGCAAGACGCGACCAGAGCCAACCCTGTACATTTGAAGTTAGCCTATACACTGCTGGTGCGGGACGATGGACATGCCTACCATCTGGGACGGCACATTTCGTGTGAGCTGCCTTGAAGTTAACGTTCCGTGTCGTGGAAGAGCAAATGTGTTAACACACCCGGATGTGCTTATTTGTATTCTGTACAGGATAAACTCATTCATTTGCTTGATATGGCCAGCACCATTCAGACGTACTATATATGCATCTGCACCAAAGTCCCACCATCTAGAAATTGAGCTGCTCAAACCAACACCTCTCGCCTTCCACTGCCTATTCTACGCACCGATTTTGCAAGTCTTGGTCGATGTACGGCGCAAAGAGGGAGTGTGTCCGCAGCTGTACAATCTATGCAAGATACCAACAGCCTCAGAAGTGGATACGTATTGCTAGTTGGACCGACATCACTTACCCTCTCAATGTCTCGTTTAGGAGGCTCCTGCGGTTGCTTTTTCCCTTGCACGACAAGAGAGGCGGGGAGGAGGACAAACGCACATTTTAAAAGTCGATGCAGAGATACCATTAGTTTATAACAGACAACTGGAGCCCGACAACGGCAACACGAGTTTCTGGATGCGTTAGTACTTGAAATGGTTCCGCGGCACACCCCTTGGCTTTCTATTTACGTTTTGTAACATCTTGAGTAGAGGATACATTGGCGTTATGGTCTGCTTCTCTCTGCATTATTTCTAACGGTAAAGCACGTTCTCAAGTTCTCGAAGTTCCTACTGCTGACTGCCTGAAACAATCATCTTTGTTTCATCCCAATCGTACGTCTTATTCTTGGATATTGAGACTTGTGCGAGGGCCACCTCACCTAGTCTGACTGAAACAGCCGCTCAGCCTAGTGACATATTCCGCAAAAAGGAAGATAAAACTACTATTGGCCATGACTTGTATCGTTTGTCATTGCCATCATCACCTCTAATCTTCATAGCCGTAAGTAGCTTCGAGGCTAAACTTTTAAAATGTATCTAATAGGACATAGGCTCTGTCATGATGATCTCTATGACGCTTCTCACATAGAGACATAACAAATCATCTAGATCTAACCTTGATTGGAACAACAGCCGTCCCGAAACCCGCAGCCGTCTTCCCCTACATCTTCCCAGATGAGCTAAAACCTCAAAACTCCCATTCTTGCTAATGCGTGCCTACAACGATGCTCGAGTGCACTTGAGGGCATTTTTTATGCTCGGACCACACTTCGAGACGTTTTCTCATGTTACTCTACTCCCAAAATGGGCCCAGAAAAGAATTTATGAAGCAGCACCCTTGATTTCACAGCGTCTGAGCCTACGCCTCTGCTCCAGCCCGGCTGCCTCATCCCACATTAATATTGAACTAGGTCTACTTAACACTGCTCTCCGACTTCTCTGTGGCGAGCGTACATCCATCTTCCAAATAATTTCATAGGTAAATTTCCCACCCTGCCTCGCTTTTTCTCATCCGGTGGGTCCAGATCATTCTAGGTTGTACTGACTAGGGAAGCTAGGCAAACTAGTTTTGCCTATTTCCGTCCAACATGCAATTCTGCCTGGTGATACTGGACAACAGCTTGGGGAGCGCTCATCCACTACGCGTCCCAGTGAAGTTATCACAGCAATAAACTATGCTCAGACTATGGTGTTGCAACCAACTCACCGGCATTGCATGGGCGCCGCTCCAACGGACGAAGCGAACGTTGTAAGGCACGATAATCGCGATTGGCATCACCTATTTTATAACTGTGGTTTACGAAATATCATCAGGCCTCACTGGTATCTAATGACGCCGGGCTTGTTTTCTCTGCTGACGTATCCCAATGTCATTTCTTTCGTGACTCTAATCCTGCACCGTCACGTACACATGCTTTTCTACCTCACGTTGACAAATGGGTATGATCAATACTTTACAGCATATTCTCCCAAAGGATGACGGCTGTCCCTTCGGGTGTTGTGTCAACCGAGATATTGGAGGTGAGTATTGTTTCGCGCGTAGTACGATGCTAAACAGAAACGTTCTTAGTATCCCTTTGGTATAAGGCCCTTGTTCCCATATCTGCGTATGTCAGCAACCTTTTTGTTGGCATGTATGCGGGCTGATTATTATTATACCTCGACAGTTGCTGCTGTTGACCTCTTGGAAGATATTTGTAGTTCATCGGCCCACTCGTACATTCGCACATCATCTTCGAAAATACAATTTGATCTTATGTATGATGGCTTCTCTCAAGCCTTACCTAATCTAACCAGATCCATTCAGCCTAGGGTAACCTTCAACGCCACGAAAAGCAGAAAAACCTGTATCGACTATGGCTTGCGCTATTATTATCCATTACAGTATGGTTGTGTGCGTGCATCCTTTGATAATGGTGTAGAACCCAACTTGATTTGTTTTATTGTAATCTTCACAAGATTCAACTTTCAGTAACAAACATCAGTCAGACGTTCAAATCCCTGCTTTCCGCTTCGCCCACATCCCCATCCACCAGAATGACCAACACCGCATACCGCCCGTTCGCTTTATAGCTCCTCAAAGAGCTTTCCTATCTGAAGGCATCATCACCCCTTCATTTCCCATTGCACTTGCTCTGATACGTATGGCCTTGGAATTGCGGCTTGCACTACTTGTGACAACTTAGTCGAGTGTACATTGACGGCATACCCGATGTCGGGCCACACTTCTGGGAAGTTATCTCGCGTTACTCTACTTCAAGCAACTGGAGGCAGCGATCAAGTTGTTCACCAGCACCACGGCATCTAAGATCTGAGCCTCCAATTCGTCTCCGGCCCGAGAGCTTCGATCCTACAAGAGCTGATCACTATGATTAACTCTGCAGTCTAACTTATCGGCAATGCATCGTACATGCGGGTTTCCATAGTTTGAATATCTTCTCTGTTTCGGTAAATGCGCATCATGTCGTGAGTTTGTTTACACCGTGTTTCCAGTCTGTTCTAATAGTTGTACTGCCTGGATAAGCTGAGCAGCGAACAATGGTTGATTACTTCCCGAGTTTCCATACTGCTCTTTCGTTGCCTATGCCACCAGGGTACAGCCCGTGGAATTCGTATCCATCGGCACATGCTGACAAGCGGTCACCAATTTTATCTTTGGTCTTGCCAACTTTGCATAAGCGCCAACTCACCTGAGAAGGGAAGATCTGCAAAGCGCAATAATCACGCTGTCCAGTGCTGTTCTGAAGGTATATGTACCTCTGAGGTATAGAGGCGTGAGACCATCTGGCCTCATTATATCTAATTACTCCTATCACGCTATTTCTGCTGGCGCTGAGCACTGTGTGCTTCTTCATGCCAACGTCCCGAATGCGTGCACGGTCACAAGCGACATGCTGTCTAAGCTCAATCTCACAAGATTTCAAGATTTCTTCCCGGCGTACTGCTTGAGCCCCCCCTCCCCCAATTGATGACGGCCGTCCCTATGGATTTATCCCAACGCGGATATTGGAGGTATTATTTCGTAAGCATGTCGGAAAAACCCGAAAAACCATATATGGCCTGACGGCCCTTGCCGTCCCCCGGCATCCTGATCGGTTCGGCATATGGCCTGACCAAGCGACAAATATTTCTGGATTCAAAGTGATATACAATACATGTACCACTCAAATATTATTTTGTCATCTATGGAAGTGGGGCGGTAGAAATGTAAGCTGACAATCTTAAGCCTTTTTCCCCTTGGTTTTTCCCCTGCCTCTACCCCTGCCCTTGCCCTTGCCCAATGCCACATCAACACAAGCCTCTGCACTCTCTGCCACCATTCTGGTTCTTGGGCCAGAAGTAGATGCCTGAGAATGGGTACCATTGTGCAGCACTGTGCATTGGTCTTCATCCAATTGTTGGTGGGTTTTTGATGTTTGAGCTTGGCATATAATACTGTGTACCTGTCAGGGGACACCCCGTTTCCTACCTCCGAAGCTTTGGAGTTACAACTCCGAAGCTCCGCACTCCCACACCTCCGAAGCTTCGGAGTTCCGAACTCCGCCCAACCCCCCACTTTCGGAGCGGCACCGGAGGTGAGACGACTCGTGTATGACATCCAGGGTCGAGTAGGAGATCCGCGGCATGCAGGGTCAGTACACACCAAGCAACGACCCTGACTGTAGTTAAGCATAGTATAATACAGGCTCACTGACAGTGCAGGACCTTAGACTTTTCTCTTTGGTTTTCCCCTCTGTCAGGTGAGATCCCCTCCATTGTATATCTATTTGGTTTATGTAAACTTTGGTTTTCCCCTCTGTCAGCCTGTGTGACAGTGTGACTTCCACAGTGCACGAGGGTTGCCCTTACAGCAGAAAAGTCTCTCACTAGGAAGCCGGGAGTCGTACTGTGTGTTGTAGTCGCCATAGGTGCATTCGGAATTGGAGATAGCGACTCGGAGTTCGCAACCTCTTCCGTGCACACAGCGTATGACAGCCCCTCTTCCCTCGTTGAGTTCCCCACCTCAGAACAAGTGTCCCACGCTCCTCCGACTTCCGAGATGGGTCCGGAAGACCGCATCCGAAATATGGAGAGGGAGCTGACACAGAACCGACTTAAGACCGACGCAATTGAAGCAACACTACAAGCTATTCTGGCTAAATTAGATGGACCGAGGCATAGTGAAAACACAGTGCGAGCTAGGCCGAGTTTCGAAACACCAAAACCGGAAGAGATGTCCGAAGATGACACCGGAGGTCCGGACCAGAGGAAGACTGCGAGGCTGATGAAGGTCAAACCTGCAACTCCGTCGGACTTCGACGGAGATCGGGAGAAGGGACGTGCATTCTTCAACACCTGCTGCATCTACTTTGCTATCGTCGGAGATCTCTTCCCAAATGACCAAGCACGCATCCACTGGGCGCTATCCTTCTTCAAGTTGGACCGCACAGCCCGCTTTGCGAACAAGGTACTCCGACATGAAACAAAAGGCAAGGGGAACTACTTCCGAGACTGGGACGCATTTGAGAAGATGTTTTCCAACC
>QFFB01009605.1:0-11139 GCA_003316465.1 Ramaria cf. rubripermanens
GCCCGGGGCCAATAAGCAAACATGAAAGCTCCGGGTATAGAACTTGACACTTACGGGCTGGAATGTCGGCGAGTCAGTACAGCGATCAGTGTCATACCTCATTCAAACAATGCATACCCAGACATATGGAAAGTATCTCATTACTTTCCCGAGCAAAGTTCGCGCTTGTTTTCGTGAGACCCTGCCTCTTCCGGCAGCCTCTACGGATGTGATCAATATCCATCCACAGATTATCTCTATCTGCCATATGCCTCTCACGTTGCGCACATGGAATGATTATCCTACAGGATAATTGCATTGGCCAGGTGTACTATGAAAAAAATCGAGGCAGCTGACTCACTGGTTGATTACCACTTTGATACAATTTTCCAAATTATTCCTTTGCAGCGAAAGACACAACAATCTCAGCGTTTTATATTCAAGGGCTCGTCCTGTTTCTCGGATAAGGTCCTTGCAGTCTTTGTCGGGTCTGTCCATATCTGATTGGTGGATGCTTATAAGCGAGTCATCGAAATGAATTAGGATTACAAACGCACTGCGAAGCTGAACCGTACTTCGCGGCTTGTGGGTAACATGCTGGAGCGGCCGAATGTAATCCCGTTCGAAGATCTCTTTCGCAAGAGAGGGCATCTCCGCTTTCGCTGTCCTGAGATTAACACCCTCACCCACTAACTGATTGAATGCCTTGTTATCAAGAGCATCCATCTTTGTAAAGACTGCGATAACGGGTACTTGAACCGGAGGATAGGAATTAGTATAGCGGCGGACAGGCGAGGTAACGCTGGCATCAGCTCACCGTGTCCTGTGCCGATCTCGAAGAATTTCATCTCGTTCTTCGTCATTGGTCTGTCATTACTTGTTGGAATGCAGTACCTGACAGCGAAGGTCAATGAAAGGCGGATACTGTCGGACCGAGTCGTACCAGATGGCGTGTAATTGATCTTTCAGGTAAGGTCTCTCAGCTCGTTTCGTAATGAAGTCTTTGACTTGCTCTAATTCGCCAGAAGCACCTGCCTCGAAGCCGCGGGAGTCGTGAAAGACAAAACCGTGAGTGGTTGGATAAACTATCTCCGTTTCGATATCATGCTCTCCACGCTGGACAAATATAGTCAAGAGATTGTAGCGAAATGAGCAGTGTCGTGCAATACACACCGAGACGGACGGGTCCAGTTTAGAGTCTATCTAACACAAACAGTAAAAAACCGTGATAAGCTATGATAAACGCCAAATGCGGTACCCCAACTGCACGGTGCCCACCTGGTCTCCCTCTGCATCGAAAAATTCCGGTTCACGACCCATGGCATGGCACACTTTCTCCAGGATGGTTGTCTTCCCCGCGTTGGCGTTGCCTATGATCAAAATGCGAAATCGCTCGGTTGTCTTTTCAGTAGTTGGGAAGTGAGTCATTTATAGTTACGAGACACAGAGCCATTTACAAGATGATCACTTTCGTTTGGGAGAGGTCCTGACATAATTTGATGGCGTCCCAGTGGTTGTAGTGCGAACTGCTGGTTTGCGTCGACGTAGTTTACAACAGGACTCAGCGAAACGTGGATGAAGATGAAAAGGCTGTGTTGTCCGATTCATGTGTATCAGAAACAGAAGAACCATGTCCAGAAGTGGAAATTGGAATATGGGGGTTCAGTGCATGTGCTGAGTTAAATTTAGAGACTATATGTAGTCGAACTTATTGTAGCCTTCTCCTTAAGGAGTTTTGATAAACTGATATTGATCACTGCAAGATGCTAATCATACTGTCTGCCAGATATGGCACATTTTTTGTGTTCCCTAGCAAGGTGGTCAAGGCTGCTCATCTGTGATTGGCTCCCAGTACTGTCTCCAGTGACTGTGCCTACATTGCACCTGCCCCACCCACAAAATCCACACTCCCTGATGGGAGTGAGGTGGGCCAGCTTGGTGCATGTTTTGGAACCCTTCAAGACTTTGGTGTTATTGCTAACTCCACAATCTATCAGAACATGTTGTTTATGAGACTATTGGAATAGTAAACACTGCTGCAGCACAACTCTGGAAATAATTTAATATTTCTACCTTGGTCAAAATCCATGTAATAACTAGTCCAAGTTAATACAACTGGAATATGATGTATTTTTTAGCGGCAATGAGTAATAAACCAAGTTCATAGGTTCTAGGACACTATTGGGTCCAAGCATATTCTGAATTGAGGGAAATGTGCTTGATAGGAGAGTTTGTAGATGGATTGACCTGATGATCTGTCAATACACAACAATAAATGAGTGACAATGTATATGAGGTGGCTTTTGCAAGCAACCTGACTCAACCTGTGAAAGTCACTGAACAGGAAAATCAACCAAACAGTTCACCTTGGGTATTGGAATGCCTATTGACAAGAAAATTGATTGTCAACCTCACCCTTGACTTTCTGATGCCAGTGCGGTGTTAGGTTGGCAGATCACTAATATATCCTTGCTGCTGGTGCTGGGAGGTGGTTTTGCTAAGGTCATTGCAAGGGTCAAGGATCCAAGTGCATCAAAAACAATCCTCAAAAAAAATATGAAACAACAAGTATGAGTCATTGTGAGCTCAATGTGGTGGTATGCAAAAGACAGCAAATTGGAGGTCCATATATCTTTTTGCATTAGTCAGCCATGTTGCAACTCCAACTTATGCCTCGTCATTGCTATACATATCTAACAGATCAGGACTGGGAACTAAAGATGCTCAAGTACATGTCTGCAAATTCAGTTCCAGACAGTACAGATCACATAGGTACTTCCAGATTCTGTGGCAAGTGCTTTTGACAAGATTTTGATACCATTTGTACCTACACACCAAATTAAACTAGACAATAATATTTTTCTTCCCTAGTTTTGACCCAATTAAAAATCTGTCTTAGGGTTATGTTATATTTCCAAAAGGGCCATTTCTGTAAGATGGATTCAAATAATAAAATTCTTCATGGGGCAAAACTTTTGCACAAAAGAAGCAGCTTCTAAATGGTTTAGGTTTTTATAGCATAGATAAAGGAAGAAAAAAAGGGGAAGGGGGGGGCAGCAATTGCTAAAATTTACATTCCGACACGGGGAATCGAACCCCGGGCTATCGCGTGAGAGGCGATAATGTTAGCCACTACACCACATCGGACTCATAATTGGTTGTATAATATCAACGGTTTCATCAGAGAGTAGGTATTTCCAAAGCAAGCAAATTTACTACACTTCGAAACCAGATGATAAGTAGGTTAGGAAAACGAAGTACTTACCTATACGACACCCTTCGATGGCCAAGCCACACATGACAATTGATCCTGCTTGGGATCCTCAAACGCTTGTATTTTAGTCAGCTGATATATTTGGAGGCATACTCACGTGCCAGCGTTCAGCGCCTTTGCCGACACTGGTTCGTACCAGTTCCCACATCTTTGGCTACAACGTCGACAATCACAATGCAGAGCGATAAGGTCAGTTTTGTCTGAATGATCGCAGTACAGTTACACTTACTTTGAACCCTGCGTTAAAACTAGCCACCCGCAAACAAACTTGCAATGTCCAAGGCGCTGGGTGCCGCATTCCTTAGCCACCAAGTCGAACAATTGGAGAAGACAGTGGGGAGAGAGTCACGTAGTACTGCAAGCAACAATTGGAGAGAGAGGAGTGGTCAGATGGCTGGTGGAAGGGGTGGGAAGCGAGGTGGTGCAGCACATGCCCAGGGTCATCAAGGTGGGCGAAAGAAAGAACGTAAAGATGGTAGAGAGGCAGGAAAGCCCCGAGAGCAAAGTGAGACAAGCGAGTCGAAAGAGCTGGAGAAGGACGCCGATATTATCGTCGTGGATGCAAGCGTGTTGGTTCATGCATTAGGTCAAGTCAAGAAGTGGTGCAAAGACGGGAGACAGGAAGTGATTCTGATACCTCTTGAAGGTGGGTACCACAGTCATTGTCCCATTATTCATTGACCACTTCTAAATGCACTATATCAGCACTCAACACCCTGGATTTACTCAAGAAGGGATCTTCACCTCTCGCGCAACGAGCGCGTGCGGCATCTCGAATTCTTGAGTCTCAAGTAGGTACCAATCCCCGCATACGCGTCCAACGCGACGATGCCTTCGTGCTATGGGATGAGATCCCGTTTAGGAGCCCACCTTCTGGCGAATCTCTTACCGACCCTAAAGCTAAGTCTGATATCACGTGCGCTGGTCTTGTACCACCACCAGAATGGCTTCGTCGTACAATATGTTGTGGCAGGTGGGAAATGATGAATGCATCGTTGGATTCAACGTCCCATGGCAAGCCTGCTTCTTTGACCCCTCTCGAGGGTCCTCTTTCACGCTCGTCAACACCTACTTCTTCCATAACTCCCTCTTCTTATGCACCAGTGCACACAGAAATGGAGAACCAACGTGATATCAATACTCAGCATATCGTTGGCAGAGTCGTTCTCGCTGTTGTCACGACTGCGACCACGCCGTCGCCTGGACCGGGGAGCTCTCTGGACACGAATACGGTTCATCCTGGACGATACGAGCGTGCGGATGGCTCATTAGTCCGCATGTGGGCTCAGCACGCGGGAATGGACGTGCTAGATGTCGATCCTACGGTCGCACCAGTAGCTCTTTATCCTCCTCCCCACCACCCCGCCTCATCTCCTGAGAGGCGTCGTTCTCACACGCATGGCCAGGAACGTCGTGTCCTTCGTGAAAGCCGAGATAGTGCTGTCGAGCGAGAAGGGGAGCGTAGACCCTCGCTCGTTGAGAAACCTATTGCCATGGCGATCGTAAATGAACAGCCTGTCAAAGTCTTGAGAGTCCTAGCACGCGGAGAGAAGTTAGACCCTTAGGTTTTGTGGATATATCCACATATATCGGAGAAACGACACTTAACCAGCTCTAAGCGTATACAACCGCACCCAGGCCAGTTATACGGACTATCTTCACCTGATTCAATTGGTAACAGGTCCTCACTTACGCTCTTGGTCATCCATCGAGCTCATCCATATCTGGCACATTCTGGAAAGTGCTATCAATGTAGATGCTGGAGTACTTCTTTCTCCACCGTTGGGCATCGCTGGTTGATACACAGCATGTGACTACCGGCTCATCCATGTCCCTCGGTCAGGCCTGGGTATCCATTCGCTCTCTCCCCTGCCTTCTTCCCAACCGGTCGTCCCAAATTTTAACCTTTTCCCTTGACAAGCATTGCACTCTCCGTTCTTGCCACGAGTTGTTGTGTCCGGCTTCCGTATTTTGCCGTCTTGATAGACTTTTGGGCGTGTTAACCTCAGCCACTTGTAATTGTGCTGCTAGCTATCTATATGAGTACTGGCTCGTTCGTTATGTAAGTCAAGCTTTGCGATGATCCTGCTCTCTACTCAAGAAATTTATTCCGAGAATCAGGCCGGCCGTGTAGATCAGTTGCATATGAGCGTTGCACAAGTAAAGTTTTTGCTGTTATATTGGGTTGTAAACCTGTATACTGTCAACCTTTAGTCGACCTTCCATTCGAGCGAGCGCACTCGGAGTCCGGTTTTTACCGTTACGTGTATATATAACGACCTTCATTTACCTGTAATCATGCCATGACTACCTTTGATCTTGCTGGGCAGTTGCAATGTCCATCACCAGCACTATCGTGAAGTCCCTGGAGTTGCCGGGCTGCCACTGCCAGCCAGCGGCACTTGGGATTTACCTTTTCAGTCTTACAGTCTTATTGTAGACGGCGAATCTGTTAGTTATTAGGAGCTTCCCTCCAAGGATGTACTATGGAGAATCGAAATGTGTTCAAAACCACTGATTTCCCAAACTGAGGTATGAGAATAAGAGCAGTTATTGAAAGTACTAGAGGTCGCCGTGGCGACGGGAGCCCTTGCTTTCTGGTTTGATTCTTGGTGGATGACTAACCAGTTTTTGTTCGTTTATGTCTTGAGGCGGCTTGAGAGGCATTCTTTTGACGAAGACGCCGCGAGAACGATTCGAAGCAATTTTTTTTGTCGGATGCAAACCGCCTGTGATGATAAAGCCTACACCACTATGTAATCTGAATTGAGTAATCAAAATTACTACAAAAGTCCCCGCAAAAAATAAGAAATAACAAAAAATTTCCTCATCGCGCGAAAAAGACCATATATACAAATAAAGGTATAATCGACGAGTGACCCTTAGAAGCCCTTGCTTCAGCAAGGGAATAGTGACTTACTACATGTGGTAGCGTGACCATCGCGTGACAACACGTCTTTATTGTAAACCATCATCATGCCGCGTGCTATACGTCGAAAGGTATCGGAATCTCAGTCCCAGTCACGTTCGCAGGGTAGTGGGTACAGCCAGTCCACTCAGAGGCATCGTGAACGCGCTACGGGAGAAGAGGAGGAGACTGAGGAGCCAGATGAGGATGAGGAGATGGAAGATGCGGAATCTGATGGCGAGCCTAAAGTTGGCCTTTCAATCAAGTGTTCCAACACACAGTTGACGTCTGACGTGTCATCAGACAGTGGATCGCAAGGCCAACGAATTAGTTCGCCTGGCTCTTTCTGCCGAATACCGTCGAATAGCACTCAAGCGCGACGAGATAGCCAAGAAGAGTAAATCTTGTGTTGCATAACATGTTTGCTTATTATAAAATAATTCATACAGTTTTCCGTGGGCGCGCATCTAAGGGTGACTTCCAACCAGTGTTCGAACGCGCTCAACAAATATTGGACAAGACGTTTGGGATGGAGCTTCACGAAATCATGAGCCGAGCGGAGAGAGATAGAGCAGACGCGGCTAGAGAAGGCGCTCAGGCCCCAAATGGAGAGATTAACATGGCGGGAGTCAAGAAGAAAGGTACGTGTATGATACTAGTACTTATTCAGTCGCTAACATGTCTTGTAGCCACAACTGCATCATCGAAACAATATATACTACGTTCAACCCTCGACAGCACCATTATAGAAGCTACTTTAGTATATGATATCGAAATCGATGACGCCGAGAAGGCTGAGCTTGCCTTGTGGCGACCCAATGATGCAGATTGCCGTCCAGAGGGGACACTTCTTACATGGAAACATGGGAGCGCAAACCAATTGGGAACGGCTGGTGTATTGCACGTCATACTAGCTCTCATTCTCGTTAATGGTAGAGTGCTTGCCGATAGTGAGTGAACAGTTTACTTCATTAGTCCCCTGGGATCAAGTTTCGTTCGGACTTGCTTAGTGCAACTCCGAACGTATTTAAAGCGTCTCCGACTACCTACGGGATCGGCAATTCCATCGAACGCAACTTCCCAGACAGTGAAGCCACTCACTATCGACGCGTATCTAACCCAACTTGTGAAGCAATCTTACCTTGACAAACAGAAGACATCCCTTGCATCAACACAGGGTGGTCAGAAAAGAGCACGTGGCGGCGGGGCAGTGGGCGGTGGAGATGATGGTGATGCGAGTTTTGAGTGGAAGTGGGGGACCCGGGCAATCGCCGAAATCGGAGAGGAGGGCGTCGGCGGGTTCGTAGTGGATTTTATGGATGGCATCGAAAGAGAACGAGAAAATAGGAGGCCAGGAGATGGTGTGCGAGGGAGCAGTAAGGAGAAGGAGAGAATGGAGAAAAGGAAAGAAATGCTTCTTATCGCGATTGGCAGGGCCGCTGGAGGAGGTTTGGTCTCATTTATATAGTGCTCCTGCTCACGCTTTCTATGTTTACGACTTCATCTAGCCTAAATATTGAGTTGATTCGACCTCGTCCAGTTGGCTGCCTTACTCGTGATTATTGTGCTGTCTCTTTTAGAACCTCGTACTTATATTACCTACGAATCATAGCCATCAGCATATGATACCAGTATGCCTTTCGTTGATGCTACTGACATTTCAAGTTTCCAGGGTATGGGTATCAACGCAAACCACAACGGTATGATCAGAAAGCAAACTCATCGATTCATGATCACTGGTAGCTGGTGCACGAAAAGGACGGCTCATATAAATCGCCAACCGATGGCTTTGTAGTAGCCCTCATTGCTAAACGACTGTAATGGGAGTGTAATTTAAATATCCTCCATTATATACGCATACCATACCATGGCCAGCTAAAGATGCTCCGTACATAAATCGTTCGATAAGGGCTACAGTGGACCCAATTGTAAGCCGACAAATGATTTGCAAACCTTGCATGCGATACATACTGTAACATGACTTCCGGCCCAAATGTTTCATCAATATCATTGGGAATACGAGGACGAGAAAAAATCTCGAATGGGTCGGACGGCAGGGATTCAAACTTCAAAGTACCCGAAATGTTTTGAGGTCAGCCTGTTTACGTATGCTGACGTAAGGCGCAGTTTACTCTCGTCACCATCCCTACTCTTCCGCAATGTCTCTCCAGCACTTGGGCAAAGGTCAGTACAGCTCACAGTTATAACATGTATTGTGTGTGACGTTTAAAATCAAGGGACTTTGCGAGTGGTAAAGAATTACACTAAGGTTGGTTCACACTATATTGGGCATCGGCTGGGCTTGCCAAATGATATTTGTTTGCTGTAGGGCTATTCAGATGTACAAGCCAAAGTTAGAGATGCTACCTCTAATGATCCGTGGGGTCCTAGTGGAACCCAGATGAACGAGCTTGCCCAAATGACATATAACCAGTCTGTGGTTACATTAACACAGGCTCTACTGACATTCGTGATATTGCTGACAGGAACGACTTCGTTGAAATTATGGAGATGCTTGACAAAAGGCTCAATGACAAAGGCAAGAATTGGCGGCATGTATTTAAGGTGAACTTCTTAAGGATATCACATTTACATCATTATCTCATCGCTTCATTTCGCCCGGTTCAGGCACTCACTGTCCTCGACTACTGCCTTCATGCCGGCTCTGAAAATGTTGTCATCTACTTCCGTGACAACGTGTACGTCGTCAAAACCCTGAAGGAATTCCAATATGTCGACGAATATGGGAAAGATCAAGGCGCCAATGTTCGTCAAAAGGCCAAAGACATTACTAATTTACTTCAAGACGAGTCCCGGCTACGTGAAGAGCGTCGATCCCGTGCTCATATGCGGGATCGTATGATCGGTGCCACACCTGGTGATCCGGACGGTTTTGATGACGAAAACATCACCCGGCGTAGTCGCAGCGTACCGCCTGGTGGTAGAAAGCGAGGTTTAGGGGAAGAAGATGAGCTGAGTCGCGCTATTGAGGCTAGTAAACGTAGCCTGCAAGAGGAACAGGCGAGAACCATGGAGGAGAGCGATCTCCAGAAGGCCATCCGGCTGAGCGAGGAGGAGGAGGCGAAGCGGAAAAAGGCACTAGAGGATGCTAATGCTCGTAGCCTGTTTGATGACACCCAACAAGCGTAGGTGTCAGATCTGTTTGAATCGCGGTTTACCGACTGTCCACAGTGCTCCCACTTCGACAAACCCATTCCCGTTGATTGATCCCACTGCTGGTTCATCTGGTCTTCAGCCGCAGTTTGCGCAACTTCAACCTCAATTCACACAGATGCAGCCGCAGTTTACGTCATTTAACCCATATGCGCAGCTGCAGCAACAGGAGGCGATACAGGCGCAACAACAGTTCCAGCAATTCCAGCAGCAGCAACAAGAGGTGATGCAGGCGCAGCAACAGTTCCAGCAGTTCCAGCAGCAACAAGAGGCGATGCAGGCGCAACAACAGTTCCAGCAGTTCCAGCAGCAGCAACAGCAACTAGCGCCCCAGCCAACCGGATTTGGGTATGTCACGTCTCACTTGTCTACTCTACCATCCAATGAAGCGTTGACATAGATCCAATAATCCCTTTGCACCTGCCTCTGTCTCTCCCGCCCCCCCTGTCCCTTCGTTCTCCCAGTCCAATTTTTCGTCAAGCTCCAGTACGCCGCCGACGTCCTTTTCGTCCCCCAGCATCACTACCTCTACTCGTTCGTCGTCATCGCTGGCCCCAACACAGAAACGGGACGATGGCGAACATGCACATCTTGCCAGTCTTTTCGCTAATCGGTGTGTTTTCCGTTTTACGTGTCTTTTCTACTGATCCGTCATGTCGATGTTAGGGAGGATGGTCTTGACACGTTTGGAAACCAGGGAATCCTCAGATATGGGCACACTCAAGCTGGACTACAAGCTCAACAAACGGGACGTAATCCATTCCAACAGCAACGACAAGCCACTACGAACAGCGACCAACCGTTCTTTTCCGTTTAGAATAGTTAGGAAGGGGAGAGGTTGGTATGTAAATGGGATAAATGGATGCACTAGGATGATGCATGTACATCTTGGATTCAGGGAATACTAAACTGGTAACCAGTCTACCTAAGTACTACGTGAGCAACTTGTGTCGTAAACTGACAAAACGGAATCAAATTTGGCATGAGTCCTCCAAGGTAAACCCAGCTGCTGGATAATCACGTGACCTGTTGGATTACGGGAGCATTATAGTCCTATTTTAAGTCGAATTCTTTGACCCACGAAGGCAGGCTTAGTCGTGGATAAGAGGGACTCCGGCGCCTAGCGAGGCCGCCGCCACGAAAAAAGAGATTGGGACTGCCATATAAGAGTAGAGAGAAGATGTAGGATGTGAGAGTGAAGGAAATCTTTTAAGTGGGGGTGTCGACAGCAGCATGGCCATGGATCAGTGCTTGCAAGACAACAGGGTGCTTGTGTATGTAAACTTTGAACATGTCAGAGGACCAATGACCCATGTCTTGTATGACATTATCAGGTACCCTGGAAAGGACAAGAGAGGTGGCACCGCCAGAGCAGATTGAATGACCCCCAATGTCAGGGCTGAGAATATGACAGAGGCAAGAGGTGAACCAGGCAGAGGTGGGGGAGAAGCTATCTGATGTAAGCCAGAGTTCAGGATGGAAGGGAAAGAGGGAATCTGTTTTGGAACCCTTCAAGACTTTAGTGTTATTGCTAATGCCTCAATCTATCAGAACGTGTTGTTTACAAGGCTTCAAGAATATTAAACAATGCTGCAGCACAACTCCAGAAATAATTTAATATTTGTACCTTGGTTGCAATCTGTATAATAACCAGTCCAAGTTAATACAGCTGGAAGGCAATGCATTTCTTAGCAGCACTGAACAATAAACCATTAGTCTGTAGGCTCAAGGACACTATTAGGGTCCAAGCGTATTCCAAAAAGAGGAATATACTTGACAGGAGAGTTTGTAAGTGGACTGACCA
>QFFB01009693.1:0-13426 GCA_003316465.1 Ramaria cf. rubripermanens
CTGCGCAAAATTGTGCAGGATGTTGATGGTAGTTGAATGGCGGGGATGCGACCGCGCCCGAGTGGTCGAACATGTAAACTGTACATGTGGTCTCCGTCAGGATGAGTCCATAAGCAAACCGTCGCTGTGTTTGGTTGGATATCATCAAAGTCATGTGTGCTGCAAGCCGATCACGAGCTGCTAGAATGTCATCCGAGTCGAGTATGATTTCGATGGGAGATATTCCTGCCTGGGCGATAGGTTTGATGAAAGTCCACGTAACACCCAAGACTTTAGCACCAGCGCCGGCGAGAAACAGTGTCGGGGAAATTGGAGCATGACCGTGTCGGGCACGGCTGCTCTGTACCTTCTTCTTTTTGGTATGAGTAGCCAGGACACATCTAACGTGTGTCTTATCCCATAAAAGCTCATGCAAATAGGCGGACGTCCGCTGTCCGGTCTTATGTCCTAAGGCCTTGTCAGATGTGGAAGGCCGTTGTCGTGACTGTTCTTCGGCGAGCAGGATATCGTTCATCAACATCCGAAGCGGTGTGTAGAGTTTAGACGCAGCCTTCGGAATCTTCGGAATACGTTTCCAGCGAGAGGCTCTTGAATTGTAATGTCGTTTCTGCGTCGCCTCTATGTGGGATTTCCAGGAAGGGCATACGGGAAAGAACTTCTCTAGAAATTCATCGTCCTGTCTCCAGCTGTTCCCAAATTCGTGTCGTACTTGTTCCACGAATATGGCAGCTTTTCTGGCGTCGGCGCTCAAGGGTTCGGATTCGTGGCTACGGAATTCCTCAGAAGACATCACGGCTCATGCTGTAGAACATAGACATAACATAGACAAACTTGCCCCAAATCAAAAACCAGGTATCACGTGATGGCGCGAAGCTTGAAAAGGGAACAAAGTTCAGATAGGGTTTGATGTATGTACTGCATTATATCATGCCGATGTGACAAAGCTCACAACATCGAATTCTTTGACCCACGACGGCAGGCTTAGTCAAGGATAAGAGGGAGTCTGGCGCCTAGTGAGGCTGCCGCCACAAAAAAAGAGATTAGGACTGCCGTATAAGAGTAGAGAGAAGATGTAGGATGTGAGATTGAAGGAAATCTTTTAAAGGGGGGGTGTTGACAGTGGTCTGGCCATGGATCAGGGCTTGCAAGACAATGGGGTGTTTGCGTATGTATACTTTGAACACGTCAGAGGACCAATGACCCATGTCCTGTATGACATTGTCAAGAACCCCAGAAAGGGCGAGAGAGGTGGCGCCGCCAGAATGGATTGAATGACCACTGACGTCAGAGCCAAGAATGTGACAGAGGTGAGAGGTGAACCAGGTGGAGGTGGGGGTGAAGCCATCTGACATAAGCCAAAATTTGGGATGGAAGGGAAAGAGGAAATCACACAAGGATAAGTAATAGTGCATCAGGGGAAGAGGGTTGAAGGAAGAAAGAGGTTTTGTGAGAACGATGATCTTGCTGCCCTGGTAAAAATGGTCTGCCTTATGGTATGGAAGCTGAAAAGAGAATTTGGTGGGAAGGAGGCATAGGGTGTGCCATGAAGTGATTTTTTTTGAAGACCATTTTGCAGGAGAGTTAGATAGGGTTACCTTACTGAGGCGAAGCAGTGCAGAGAATCCTGTAAGAAGCATAGAGAGAAAGAGAAGATTGTCATGGGAGGGAGAACTGTAAGCAAAGAGCAGAGTGGAAAGGTCATCTGTGTTAGGGTGTGCTTTTGAAGGGGAACGGAAGAGCTGTGAAGTTTCTTCATTCCTGATAAGGAGCAAGAAAGGAGAGAGGAGGTTCGGGCGGAGTGAACATTTGGGAAGTGTGGTTGGAGTGTGTTACAGATTCCCGAGAGGTAAGTGTCAGGGTTCGCCGGTTTGATTTCCAAGGTCTCGGTTCTCCAAGTTCCCGGATCTTCCACAACCTTCCATGAGTTTCCATCTCCCCTGATTATGTAAGCAGTGCCAGCGCAGTGATAAGGTTGTAGCCGGTGTGGTGGCATTTCCTCAGCTTGATCTCTGAGGATATCCACTGCACAGGCAAGTCCCTATGTATTTACCATTGATAGCGCTATAGACTGAGGATATCCACTGCACAGTTGGTTATTATCCTGTATCGGCTCTTGTCTCTTTGAGTATCTTTGGGTTGTGGCTTCGTCACCAGTGTTGCCCTCACAGTAAGTGGCTACAGAAGAGGGCTTGATGTGGTGGGACATGAAAACAATGAAGAAACTGAGAGTGTCAGGGGTGGGATTGATGGGGAAGTTATGGATTTTGCAGAAATTAAGATAAGATTGGAGGTGGGAGTTGTAGGTATGGAAGGTGGAGAGCTCAATAGCCTGGCCAAGTGCGACAGCATGTTCATGTGAGAGCTTTTCACAAGACCAGGCAATGCAGGGAGGTTGCCAGTCTCATGTGGCAGCTTGGAGTATTAAGTGGTTGCCCCCATCACATCTTGAGGGGGTTTAAAGAGATACACCTGCAAATTAGGATGCAAGGCAGAAGTGACATGGAAAAGGCCATGCAAGATGGTGTCTGCAACTGAGTTGTTGGAGCCGGCAATGTGGAAACTCTGAGCAAAGTGGTTTGAGGCAGCAATGTTATAAGGTAGTTTTAGATGTACATTATGATCACTGGTTGTATATGGAGTATGGTTATCTGGCCTCTGTCTGGGACCCACAGGTGATAGGTCGAGCTTCCGGGACAGACTAGTGTAGTATGATAGGATAATATGTCAATGTTCAGAGAGCAATACCAAGTGGTCTAGAAGCAAGAGATTGGACGATAATGACAGATTTGGCGGTTCTGACATGGGCTACACTCGAGTGTAAGAGGGAAACAAATATTTCTGTCTGATTCCAACACGACAACTATTGGCTACTTATATGTATGTAGTCAACCTAGCTACTGTGAGACGCAGGGAGAGATTTGATGAAGTGAAGGGTGGAAAATACTTTACTATCCAGAAGCGGCCTTGACTCGGTCATGGAAATGGAACGGAGCGAGCGGAATGGATGGTTGCCTAATTAAGCACATGTACGTACTGCAGTCTCAGTTGAGTCATATGGATGGGTGTAGGCCATAGTGAATGGATCAAAGCAGGGTGGATTGGGATAGTATGGATGACATGGGGAGAGGGATTGATATACATGGGGCTGTTATAGACTGGTGATGTAGTGAAGGATTGGAAAAAAGGGGTATCATATCTGGTGTGAATGGCACTGGCGGTTGTAGGGTACATACTGGTATTAATCGACTGGTGATCTGTCTCAATATTCGCAACAAGCAAGAGGTGGATGGCAAACATGAGTAGATGATTGTAATCGCTGTGGGCTTTGAGTGAATGAAACATATCAACAGTGTTCATAGAGTTGGAGTAGTTCAGCAGCCTATGTGGTGGGGGCTGAAGACTGAGAGTGAATACAAGTGCAGACACAATGGAAAGGGCTTCATAGAAAAAAATGTGAAACAGTGGAAACTGTTGGCTTATGGGGGAGTAGAAGGCAGAATCATGCATGGGGATGTAAAAACCAAGGCCTTCTAATGAGGGATCACAGTAAATGGTGGGGTTAGCATCAGAGCAGCCCCACACAATTGAAGAAAGAAGGCAGAGACCATTGGAGATGTCAATGGTGTCTGCTAACCACCTTAGATCAGAGATGACTGCACGGTTTGTGTAAATTGTGGCTTTGGGGATTATTTTGCCTGCAATTTTGGTGTAAGATGACTGGAGTGCTGGATGAAGAAGCAGATAGACGTTGAGTGCCCAATTAATCCCGCAAATGAGCCGCTGCCACTGTACTAGGGAGTGGCAGCAGCTGATGGCTGTGTCAGTGAAATCACGAATGGTGGAGACAAGAGCTTGTTTGCTCTCATTGGGAAAAGAAATTGACATGACATGAGGGTTAACATTGAAACCAATGATGCGTAGAATGGAACCAAAAAGCTGTTTGGGCTTTTCATGAGGGAGTCTGATTTCATTCCAGAGGCAAAGCAGTTGGACTTACTTGGCCAGGTAATGCTCTTGGTAATGCTCATAGAGGTGGAGCTCTGGGTCCATCTCATATGACCATACATCATCCATGTAGTGAAGCAAATTGGGTATGTGCTTGATGTTTGGTGATCCAAATGATGAGTCCCATGAAGGTGCACCATATTTGGGCTGAACTATGTGTTCCAAACTCCATGCAGTGATCAACATAGTGTTGCCCGTCTATGGTGATGATTTGTTTGATTTGCCACAGAGGATGTATGGGCCATTGGTGGTAGGTGTCAGATACATTGTCATCCATATTTCTTTCTTATGTTACCATCATGGTCAAATTCATAAATAGTTTCACACATGGTCTCTCTAGTTACTTGACTGAAACACTGAAACCCCAAACATCCAGTCATTCTCACTTCACATCTCTCTGTTTCCAAAACCTGAACTCCAAAAACCCAAATTCTTCACTGATGTTTAATCACTCTGACTTGTGTTCACTGAATTCCAATTGTTTGACTAGATACATTTCAAAAAGTTACTATCCTACTTCATTGTTTCCTTCTCCTGTCTCTCCTTGTCCCTGCCAGTCTCCTTGGTCTCCTCAGTCTCTTTCACTTTCACTTTCCCCTTCCTATCTATGTTCTTGGTTTCTTTTCTCTCTGTCTTTTTCTCAGTTTCCTTCCCCTCACTCCCTGCCTTCTCCTCTGACTCTAAGTCTCCAACATCAGCCTTTAAACTCCCAAGCCCTGAACCCTGAACTTTTGCTCCCACCAGCATCCCTGGCCCCATACTCAACCCTTCTCCAAGTCCACCTGGCCTCTCAGTCTCAGCCCAAGACACCAATGTTGACTTCCCCTCCATGAGCTGCTCTAGCACAGTCGCTAGATGACTGAACACCTCTGCCATGTAAAATTGTGACTTTACTGCCACCTTCATCAGCTTCATCCACTTCCCCTCCCATTTCCCTCCTTCAGCTGCCACTGGTGCTGCCACAGAAGGACCGACAGTATGTCCTCCTGTATGTTGGCAGGAGCCACTTCAGCTCCACCAACACCAGCCCAGCCTTCAGCTGAACCCCAGTGGTATGCACCTTCTTCACTGTCAGCTCAGCCTCCAATGACCTATCCTTCAACTCTATCACATGCTAACTCCATTTCACCTGCTCAGCAAACAAGCACCAAACCTTGTGCTTGTTACAGCACTGACAGGCCTTGCTGCCACCTCAGATGCAGTTTTCCTGCCTATTCCAACAGGCATCACACTTCAGCAAGGGCTGTATGCTGATCAATAAAAAAGCTATGACATAACACCAAAAAAAAAAAAAAAGATTAGCCACTTACCTTTGGACTCCTTTTCAGTCCCTTTGGGACCTCCCTCAGATTCCACTGGGCCTCCCTCAAAGGTCTGCCCCCCAGAGTTGCAGGTGCTGCTAAAACCCATTTCACCATTGCCTTGGTCTTCTTCCAAAGTTTGTCTGCTGCCTGACATCTCTCAGCCTCTGCAAGGGCCTGCTGCCTCCAAGCAGCCTCCACTTCACTTTCTCCTCAGCCACTGCTCTGACCTCTGCCTCTTCCCAGGCTTTAGCCTCAGCTGCTATACATTCTTGCACCAAATCTTCTTGATCTGAACTCACTGGAACTTGGCCTGACATGTGGGAAACTCGGCCTCAAGGGCCATTTCCTCAGCCAAGAGCCCTTCATTGATCTCATTGATGTTGTTCAAGGGTGTGGACATGGCAATTATTTCTGCTGGTTTTCCCCGGCCTACCCCCTCCTTTTAAATCTTCCCCCAACCAAATTCTTACCTAATAGGCCTTCATGTTAAGATGCTGACTGATAGGTGGTACCAAGGTACCTGGCTGAAGGGTGAGGTGGGGTCAGGTTGGAGGGACTTGGCTTCAACTTATAGTATTGTGCCCATGTGGCTGTCTGTCTCTATATTTTGGACGGGGGGCCCAAAGGCCTATTTATGGAGGAGGGCATATAACTTAAGAGGGGGGGATACTTTGTTGATATCAGAACTGAACTAATATACATTTGAGGAACAGGCTTATATGGGGATCAGGGAGGGGGTGATTGAGTGGTCACATGATATGGGCAGGGTTGGACATACTAAGAATAAGAAAGAGTAATAACAGATATGTAGCAATAGTGTATGTGTGTGTCTGTAGGGGAACTGGTTGCCCAGCTATTCCAGCTGAGCCTCAAATAAATATTATAAGCAGTAACCCCTGCTGTGCAACCTGTTTGGCTCAACCAAATAATGCACAACTTGGTCAACCATGGCAACAGGGCTGTTCCAGGCTGTGCATGGCTGTACAAGGCACTAGCTGAAGTAATAATTGATGGAGAGCCTTGATTGGCTTAGAAGGCCTTGGAAACTGGCAGTGTGTCCCAGAAAGGGTTAGAATTCCCTAGAAACTGCCAGAGTCTTCCAACAGCTTCTTCCAGCTTCCATATACTTCTACCCCTGTTCCATTAATAGATAGAAGATTCCCTCAGCTTACTAAGCTCTTGTAAATAATCTATATAAGGAGGCCTTTCTGCCTGCTTTGAAAACAACAAGAACCATCTTCTATCCTACACACCTTGTGTGCCTTAACTAAGCTGCTAACCCAGCTAGGGTTTATACACTTACCAATCTGACTAAGCTGCCAACCCAGCCAGGGTCTATATGCTTAATCAATCCAGCTATCTTCCATCCCCTACTCATGTGACTTGCTTAGTGCATTAATTCTCAGTTAAGTAGTTGCTTTACTGCTTAGCCACCCAAACTAATCCTCTAGGTGAAATTCTGCAGAGTCAGATTGTCAATTGATTTTCTTGTCAATTAGCACTCCAATACCTGAGACAAGCTGTTCAGTTGATTTTCCTGTTCAGTGACTTTCACAAGTTAGGTTGAGTTGCTTGCAAAAGCCACCTCCAGTCTTTCATTTATTGCAGTGCATTGACATTAATTGGGTCAGTCCACTTACAAACTCTCCAGCCAAGTATATTCCCCTTTTGGAATAATCTTGGACCCTGATAGTGTCCTTGAACCTACAGTCTTGAAGGGTTCCAAAACAGTATCTGAGTGTGACAGAAGTACTCCAAGGCTGAAGGCCTGGGGTCCATGGTCTGAAATCCTGAGGTATGCTAAGATCTGAGGTAGATGGGGATCTACAGTCCCTTCCTCTTATGGCTGAACCCATGAGGCCATATAGAGTTGGGGGTCTTGCCTTGTGGAAATCTGGGCATACATGCATGCAGGTTGGCTGAATGCCTATTATGGAAGGGTTTGGTTGGGAAAAAGATTTAAAAGGAGGGGGTAGGATGGGCAATTGAGCAGAAAATCATTGTCATGCTGGCCCCATCCAACAACCACAAGGAGATCCCAGAAGGGATTTCAGTGGAGGAGCTGGCCTTTAAGCTTGAGTTCACAGCATGCAGGGTGGAGATGCAGTGAGCTCAGGCCAAGAGACTTCAGCAAGAACATGAGGTGTGGGAGTGTGTGGCTGTGGAGGACAGAGCCAGAGAAGGGGCCAAGGTGAGAGCAGCAGCTGAAGCTTGGGCTAGGCAGGCAGCTGAGGAGAAGGTGATGTGGGAGGCTGCCTGGCAGAAGCATACCTTGGCAGAAGCAGAGAAGTGTCAGGCCAAGGAACTTTGTGAGAAGAACAAGGCAGTGATGATGCAGGGGCTATCAAGCCCTTGCACTCCCATGGCCAGGTCTTTGAAGGAAGGCCGATGGAATTTGGGGGTGGTCCTGAAAGGACCAAAGGGGAAGCAGCCAGTGAGTAGACTAATAATTTGGTCAATTTCCTGTCTGATGGTGACAAGGAGTGGCCAAGTGCAACACTTGTCAGAAGCATTATGAGAATTGCATCTGAGGCAGAGGAAAAGCCTGCCAAAGGTGCAATGCACACAAGGTCTGGTGCTTGTTTGCAGTGGCTCTGAAATGTCAGGTTGGAGGACAAGTCATCAGAGGCCAAGCCGGCACTGAAGAGGGCATGGACACCTGGGGTTTGGCCAAAGGCAGGGATGGTGTCAGTGGGGCCAAGGCAGCTCCTTGTGGATATCTATGAGGATATCCTCATGGACCTCCTTCAGCTGCATCAAGGGCAGCTGGAGGAGAAGGCACAAGCAGAGGAGTGGCTGACACTGGCCAAGTTGGCTGTTAAGTTGTAGTTTTTCACAGCTGAGGCATTCAGTTATCTGGTGACATTGCTAGAGAAGCTGGTGGTGAGCAGGGTGAATCCGGGGCTTCAGACAGAGGCCATAAAACCATGGGGACTTGGTGAGGGCTCTAGCACTGGGTGAGGAATGTTGGCCAGTGCAGAGGTTTGGGGCTTGGGGGTTGGGGGTTTGGAGGTGGAGGTTGGGGGTTTGGGGACAGGAGCAAAGACAGCAGAGGATGGAAAGGAAACAGAGAAAGAGGCAGAGAAAAATGCAGAGGATACAAGGGAGAAAATGGAGACCGAGAAAGAGGATCCAAAGGGGAAGGGGAAAGAGAAGGAAAAGAAGGCAGAGGGAACTGAGACAGAGAAGGGGAGAAAGACCGAGGAGGTTGGTGGGGAAAATGAGGGGCAGGAGGAAACATTGAAAGAAGCATAATGTAACTATTAAACTAAAAATTGAATTCAGTGAACAAAAAATCAAGTGTGCCTGAATCTAATTGAATTTTTGGGTTTTTGGGTTTTTGGAGTTTGGGTTTGAGAAACATAGATGTAGGATAGGAATGTGAAGGGGAAGAGATTGAATATTTGGGGGTTGGTGATGTTGTGTGGGAACCACTGTTCAATCAGCAGAATGCCTTTTCTTGTGATCTGGCTGTGCAACCAGCCTTAAATAGTCCTCTATCTTTGTAACACCACCTTATAAGAAATTGCCTGGGATCTTCGCCCATAAAAACCATATAAAAATTACTCTAGGGTGTTTAAAACATCCCTCTATTTTTCCTTAATTTTTGCCTATTTTTCCGAGGCCTACTTTGTTGTGATAAATAATATATCTATATATTCTCTGAGTTGAATCATTAATACCTCACCATTATGTGATTACTAATTCACTGTTACACTGAGGTAACATGCCACTAGCATCAGTGTGATTCACTGATCAGAATATTATTGAACTCATATATGAACATATGACATCACGAGCATCTCATGCGACCAGGGAGAATGAGACCCCAATCAGAGACCAAGCCTCTAAAGGACAAATTCAGTGTGATTAAAGATTACATAATCGCCAGGCCACCAGACCATCCGATCATGCTATACTATTCAGAAGTAGTGTACAGGGCCATTGGAACTTGCAGAATGCGAGTGGAATGGAATACCAAGAGTATTCATTGAACAGCTGCCCAAGGAACAGGGGAAAGAGGGCACGAGTACCTATACATGCATTGACAAGCATATATTTGAGGAATTTCAAAGATTTGTTTTTCCTATTGTTTCAAACGACATGAATCACTGATTACGATTACCATTCCATGTTGCAAAGGGCTTTGTATCTCCTGACCAAAGTCTCCTAACATTCCATCCACCTGACCATTATCCTCATCATGATCACTACCTGTCAGACTGCATGTAGTTGCCCCTTTGTCCACATGCATCGATTACCCCATTGGCTCCAGATGTTTTATCGCAGATTATCTGTGACAATGTAGTATAAATATTGTAGTATGACCTGTACATTACACTAGTTAGAATATAGTCTACACTCACTCTGAGTCAGAATTTAGTCTGCACTCAAATTGCACACAGTCTACAGCGACTTAAAATATCGCTATAGATTCATACTCACTGTTTTACACAGCTTTGAAGCCTGCTTTAGTAGTACAACTATTGTGACTTACTTATCTGCTCATAGATCAACTTTTCTGAGCCATCACTGGGTAATCCCTTACTCCACTCTTTGTCAATATCCAAGAACCAAGTTTCTGGTTGCCATCATCCCTGTCAGGAACCCATGATTACAACATCAGATACCTTGACAAATCTCAGCATGGGCAATCGACTACTTTAACAGCGATTCACCAATATTACAATCACTCAGTTGCTATTGCCACTCACAGGCTCATCTTCAGGAGATTTAATCGCCACATTAGGAGCATTGATTAGTCATCAATTGCACTTTGTTCCCACGGGCAATACCCATTGAGCGATCATCTTATTCATTCGCACAGACAAAATAACAGGCTTATTGATCTATAATAACATACTTCTCTCAATTCCATCTTATTTTGTGCAGCAGAGTTGTGGACCCACTTGTATCCACAACTATGTCACGGACTTTCGATTTAAAACTCCGACCAGTCTACTCGGATTCTGCAGAGTTCTTGGTTTAGGCACACACATGCTCCCACAGCCCTGAAGTCATGGCTCCTTCAGACTCACCCACTGAGTCTGAATAAATTACCAAACTTAGACTAAAGGGTTGTGGAGCCACAACCACTTAACCAAATCAGGCAAATATTGGTGAGACAGGTCCACCTGACCTTATCACATGGTGCTGAGACATTTGAGGCTGTACAGTGAGTCATTAGTGTGGAAGGGCCCTGATTGGTTGGGAATTCCCCTGAACTTGACAGAAGGCAGTGGAACTCCCTGGAAACTGTCAGAAGCCCCTAGATCTTTCTTCCAGCTTCCACTAGCTTCTTCCCCTGTTCCATTAATAGATAGAAGATTCTACCCGCTTATCTAAGCCCCTGTACAATATGGTATAAAAGGAGGCCTTTTGCCTGCCTTGGAGAACAATCAATTCAACTATCTTCTATCCTACACAACTTGTGTGATTTGCACATCTTACTAAGCTGCTAACCCTAGCTAGGGTTCTGACACTTACTTAGTGTATTAATTCTCAGTTAAGTAGTTGCTTTACTGCTTAGCCACTTGGACTAATCCTCCAAGTGAAATTCTACAGAGTGAGTCTGACAATTGATAGTCTTGCCAGTTGCACTCTAATACCCGAGAGTTATTGATCAGTTGATTTTCCTGTTCAATATCTTTCACAAGTCAAGTCAAGTTGTTTATAAAAGCTACCTCACACACACTTCTCTTACATCTCTTGTTATTGTTGTGCACTGACAGATTATCAGGTCAGTCCATTTATAAACTCACCTGCTAGGTGTATTCCTCTTTCTTTGGAATACACTTGATCCCTAAAAGTGTCCTTGAACCTACAGTCTAATAGTTTATTACACATTGCTGCTAAGAAATGCATTGCCTTCCATCTGTGATAACTTGGACTAGTTATTGCATGCATTGCAACCAAGGTACAAATATTAAATTATTTCTGGAGTTGTGCTGCAGCAGTGCTAGTATTCTATAAGTCTTGTATATGACATGTTCTGATAGATTGAAGTGTTAGCAATAACACCAAAGTCTTGAAGGGTTCCAAAACAGATGTAGCTAAGAAACTAATTATGAAATTGACCATGATAGTAACATAATAAAGAAATATGGATCAGGTTAAGGGGACTGTCAAGATTGAATTTTGGAGTAAAGGTATAACTTCAGTGTAATTCTGACATGGGCCTACAGTTGCAGCAAATAACCCAAGAGTAGTATGCGAAGAATTGTGCACGTCCTTAAGGAAAGGTCACCCAGTTCAGGTCTTCCTTTCGCTGATCCAAACACTTCTGTGAAGTGCTGTGAATAGTGGCCTTGGCGACATCCCTAAAGGGATGTAGTGAGTAAGATCAAGGGTTCGAGCTCACTATTAGGCACAACTATTGATGAGGGAGTAGGTCGTTGCACTAAGGTTTTTCCTACGAGTGAGGAGTTGAATAATGAGGTAGATGTATGATAATTGAACTAGGGAATTATACATGTGGAATTGAAGTACTTATAGTAAAGAGTGAATGCAGGGGGGGATGGATTGAGAGGGGTGAGAACACTGTGGAGTTAGAGCATGGATTATGACATGGAGTTGAGGTCAAACCACCTTCATGGGGCATGGTGACAGATGGGGTCTGGGAGTGAAACCCATTAGTTACACTGGACTTCTGCTCATCCTTGGTGACCCTGCATGCCGCAAGGGGACTGCGAATGATGCAAAATGAGAGTGAAGTATTGTGGTACAATGGCGAAGATCATGTTCGGTGACTAGCAAATAGGAATGAGATTGACTATGGAGGCCTTGGCGATATCAGTGTGATGGAAGGACGCTAGGGAGGTCAACGGAATTCGCTGAACTTGGGATGTGGAAATAGCAGTCATGACAGGGACCAAGGTCCAGGTTTGGCAGGGTAAGTACAATGGAAGTTGGTAACAATCTTGGCTGTGTGACCTACAGTAACTTGGTCATGGGGATCCAAGACATCTCTTCATCATTGCCTTGTTACAGGCATGTAAAACTGTAAGACGGAGAACAGAAGACAGATTGGAAGAGACTTTAGCTTCAGCTTATATGCTATGCCTCTCGAACAATCACAAGGTCCCAAGGCTTTGGAACAGAGGGATCAAGTAATGTAGCACAGTTCTGCAGTATGTGTGGAGGTGCAGAGGTAATGGTGGAAGTGTACTAAGAACACTACAGACAAGGTTAATATGGAAATGTGGTTGATATTTGAACTAAGGTTACTTACAAATACAGGAGTTTATATACTAAGGGGTACATGTAAGAAGGTAATAGTAATGAGTTCTGAGTTGGAACAGAAGAGGTATTCAATACAGATCATGAGTGGAGTTGGGGATCATAGCACAGGGGGGGGACGTAAGCATGATATCTAAAATAGGTACCTATCATCCATCGATATGGGAACACAGATGTTCCACAAGGAACAAGGTACCCTTGCTGGTGGAGGGGCTATGAGGATCAGAGGGCTGAGTAAAGGTAGGGTAGTAACAGAAGTGATAGTGTGGAAGATGGAATAGGAGTGCAGAATGCATGGATGTAACATGCCTTCAAAACCAGCCCAATGGACCAGGTATAGAAGGTTACAGGGTCTTCAATGGCAGTTGATCTCAGAGTCCAATATCTCAGAAATCTCATACTTGGGCTCACCATCAATTTTGAGTGGTGGAGGTGGTGGCTGAATATGCTCTGGGGTGGAATTCAGGGTTGTGGGTTTAAGCATAGAGACATGGAAGACTGGGTGGACTGTGTGCATGCTGTCTGGGAGCCAAAGAGTGTAAGAGTGGGAACCAGCCTGGACAATGATCTTAAAGGGGCCAAGATTTTAATATCTATGTATTTTTTATATTTTTTGATAAAAAGAAATAGCTTAAGATTTTTTTTTTTTGATTCCTTCGCGAGTGTGATGCCAAATATGGCACGTGCATTGATTAACCAAAGGTGACGTAGTGCGGGGGTCGGAGATGGTATATGATGATATTCCAGAGATTTGGCTCAGGGGTTCTTTCGGTGTCAAGATGGATTGTTGGCCAAATAAAAGAAGAGAGGTTCAATGTGTGGTGATGAATTGAGGGAGTAGATAGATAACCTAGTGTAGCTGGTTTGTATATTGTAGA
>QFFB01009713.1:984-13183 GCA_003316465.1 Ramaria cf. rubripermanens
GTGTCACTGATTACTGCCTGAGCCTGGTTCTGTGCCCATACTTCAGCAGAGCCTCCAGTCATGAAGGAGAGAGTGTAGAGGATTTTGGTGCGATCATCTGGGAAGGATGTTGGCTGGACTGCAATTAATAACCTGATAGACCTTATAAACCCCTCTGTCTCTGCATGATCTCCCTTAAACCTCTCTGGTTCTGTTGCCTTAATCGAGCGAGTAGAAGGAGTGGCATCGGAAAGTGTGATGTGTTGGGCAGCAGTGACTGCAGCAGCTGATGCAGCGTGGGCCAAGTTATTGTGGACGTTGATGAACTGATTTTGCAGCTCTTGGTTCTGCAATTGAAGCTGTTGCAGTTGCTGCGCTTGACCGAGTAGAAGGCTTCTCAGGAAAGGCCCATGGTCACCCAGTTGGTCCCAATAAGCATCTGGGAGTTGGTCTGCCATGTGGAGAGGGGTGGAGTAGTAATTGGAAGAATGTGTGGGGTCATCCTGTTGAGCTTGATCTTCTGTGAGGGCGACACTGGTGACGAAGCCACAACCCAAAGATACTCAAAGAGACAAGAGCCGATACAGGATAATGACCAACTGTGCAGTGGATATCCTCAGTCTATAGCGCTATCAATGGTAAATACATAGGGACTTGCCTGTGCAGTGGATATCCTCAGAGATCAAGCTGAGGAATGCCACCACACCGGCTACAACCTTATCACTGTGCCAGCACTGCTTATATAATCAGGGGAGATGGAAACTCATGGAAGGTTGTGGAAGATCTGGGAACTTGGAGAACCAAGACCTTGGAAATCAAACTGGTGAACCCTGACAGATGAGCTGCTTCTCATACTCCATGTGATAGTGTGAGGACTGGCTGTACTCTCTCCTTTTGTAGCTATATTGTTCCTACAGCCACAGACATTCCTGTAGAGCCTCTACAGCTCTATCAAGATCATCCATCTCATTGCAGATGCAGTTGTTGGCCTCTTGGGCCTCCATAGTGAGCATGATTGCTTTCTTACTCACATTCACTTCATGCCTGATATGCATCTGGGTACTGGTGACCTTCATAAGCAGCCCAGTGACTACTCCATATCTATCATTGTTCAATTGACTGGCTGAGCTTTGTTGACTCAAGTTCAACCTGTCCAGGTCATTACTCTCAGATCATCATCTGTGATGATGTTCTGTATGCCTATTAGTACTGTGTGGCCTTCAGGCCCATGCAGGTGAAGTTTTGATCATGTAGTAGGGCACAGTTTGTTCCTTGCCCTTATTGCAGGGCAAGGGGCTACCAGCCAGCATCCATGACATTGGGTCATGTTGTGACTCATCATCTCACATGCTAGAGGACACATGGTCCTCTAGATCCAAGACACCACCCCATAGGGGTGGGCCTCCAGTGAGGTCATGATCCATGACCTTTCCATCTTCAAGCTCACTGTGGCTTCCACCAGGTTTGAACCCAACTGTTCGCCTATTGTGTTGCATGAGCTTTTGGGTCACATGGCCCTCTGTTGCAATTTCATCGCAGTATAGAGGGATGTATTTAACTGATACTATGTCTACACAGCAATATAAATCACTTCATTGTTTCCATGAACTGATAGTTTACTGCTCCCAGGTGATTATTCACATTGTGAATAATCAGTGGAACCTCAAAAAGGTATAAGTTCTCTTACACAAGTCACTGTGCTCAGCTGAAGTCAACCAATATAGGATTGCAGCAAAGCTAGGTAGTGACAGTATAGTGTAAAAGATTGTGGCAACTGCACAGCAGTTCCCATGGGCTAACTATACAGTGGGTCCACATGTGTTAGGACCCACTAGGATACAGATGTTATATAATAATATATTATTATGCACACAGCCTTAAGGGCCATGAAGGTAAGCAATTCTATACTACTTACAGCAGGTGACCAGAGGTTGGAAGTGTTAATACTGTACCTGAAGTAACTGGCACTTGGGGTAACAACCAATGAAAGGTCAGATATATCACTTGGGAGTATATGTGGCTTATACACAGTAGTGGCCAGAGGAAGCAAAAGCTTGACCCCTGTTCCATCATTGTATATAACTGTTTGAGTGGGACCCTGTGGAACCTTGAGAATATACAGTGTTATTACTATGGGGTGTTAGATCCCTGAGATCTAACACTGAGACTCTGAAGTAACTATTATATTCTGTTCTAGTTCTTATTATATGCTTCTTAAAGTATAATCTCCATCCACTACCCAAGGTAGAATACTTGTACCTTGCTCAATCTGAACCTCTGATCCAATTCCAAACTCTGCTTATTATACAACACTTATTCTTCTTGTTCTATGCTTATGTCTTTCTTGTTACACATTCTTAGGATACAATTAGGATATGAGGTATTAATAACCCTCCAATCTTGTATCAGTTATTTAGCTTGAATATCAACTAATTTCCCTGTTACCAACCTCCAGTCCTCCTCGCATCACTATCTCCATAGTTAGATACCATTAGTGATACCTCTGAGTCCAAACCTCCAGACAACCTCCAAACCTCAGACTTCCAAAATTAGGGATCAAACAATAGTGAGTGGTGCAACCCATAGGTTGAAGCCAAGTCCCTACCCCCCTTGCATTTCTTCAAAGTCTGACCTCTAAGCATCCAACCTCTGAAGTTCCAGGTAATGTCTGTGAACTTAACATGGGGCTAAATATTGCCTATCAGTAGCAATACTCAACCTCCAGGATTGACTAAACACACAGCTTAAAATCATACAATGTGGCATCCATATGCCTTAACTTATTGCATTAGGCCATGACATGCCAATAGCCTGTGTAGGCTCACCACCTGTAAAAGTAAGTATAGCCCCCATTTTCCTCTGTCTCAGACACATGTCTTGTGAGACATATTATGGTGTGTACAATGGAGTGTCAACAAGGAAACAGAATGTGTCACTATCTACTTCATGTTACTGTAAATAGACACTAGTGCACACCTCAGCAATCCCTTAATGACCATATACAGCACTATTTATAATATGTTGTACTTGCAGAACACAAGGGATCATTGTGAGAAGAGGGTTAAGGATGGTCTTGGTCTTCACAAGCTTCTTATTGTTGCAAAGGCATACCCATAACCATGCCTATCCACTCTCTTATGTGTCACAACCTCACTAATATACATTCCCACCATGCATATGTCAGGGGAACCCCAACCAGCAATCCATGGTCCCAGACCGATGACCTGCAATAACCCATTTCTGGTGATCCACAGGCCAGACTAACAATCTGCAATAACCCCATTTAGCAGTCCATGGCCTTGGACCAATGGTCTGCAATATCTCCTCAGAGTATGTGTGTGGACCTGTTAGATCCCCATCCACCTCAGATCTGGGCATACCTCAGCATTTCAGACCTCAGACCCTGGGCCTTTGGCCTCAGAGTACTTTGGTCACGCTTGGACACACACCTACACTATTGTTATTACTTTTCCCTATTCTTAGTACATCCCACCCTGCCCGTATCATGTGACCTTTTGGTCACCCTCTCCCTGATCCCCAAGTCACTCACTAGTATATAAGCCTGCATATTATCCACAGGTTTGAGGGTTGCCCACAGCATACACACCACTATAATGACAAGTCACCAAGTCACACACCCACCTGGCACACAAGGTGCACACACTGCACACCAAGTCAAGCCCCATCATCAGAGGAATGCAAGTCAATATCCAAGGGCCCCAGGCCAGGGGTTGACAAGCAGATCAAGGGGCATGTGCATACAAGGAGATGCAGCACTGTATTCCTTTTCTCTTTCTACTATCTCTTATCTCTGCATTACAACACATGCCACTAATCCCCCTATTACCCCACATGTCACATCACACCATGTACACACTGGACACATAGGTAGTACACCATGGATTTGCTAGCCCCACTATACACAATTATGTGGGACATGTCCATGTCTCATATCAATACCTGTAGCCACAGCCCCACTCCACTTTCCCCTCTCACTCACCAATTCATCATAATTTCTGATTAGTCCACACTTGTATAAAACATTGTCTGGTATGACTTTTACACACATCCTTCTTTGCTGGTCATACCCTGCACTCAAGTCAATGCACAGGCAACCTCTGAGTCTTATACTGTGTCTCTAAAGTTATACAGTCACTATCTCTTGTATCTCACAAACCCCCTTTGTTACTATCACACTTCACACATACTCCTGCCACTACACATCACCACTCACCATCACCATAATCACATAATCACTTGACAACATGCTGAGCCTTCAAGCCAGCTCCATGGTACACTGTCCCAGCACATCAACCCTGCCAACAGACAATCAAGCACAGCATCACTAGCTGGGCATACCTCCTTTTTTTCATCTATTTTCGCACATGCAGCCACCACCTTACCCTCTGTACCTCCCATGCCCTCCTACTTGACAGACATTGCATCTAGGCCCTCACATCAATGTATGGACTCTACCCCACATTCCCTATGCCATCTCTGCCATTTCCACCACCTCTCTGCACATCCTGCACCACTGCCATTATCTTTAAACACAGCAGCCTCATAACCACATCACCATCACATCTGTGAGGGCAACCTAAGCAGACACTCTACACTCAAGTGGTGTGCTGGTGACAAGGGAATCCTAAGTCATATACAACTACATACAGTGTAAGGGCATACCTGGCAAAGGGGGAACCCTAAGAGAAACCTCTGAGGATCCCTTTCCTTTGCCCACTAGCTAATGACTATATACTTCAGGCATCATAACTCCACACCTCCAAAGTCCAAATGACATAAGCAACAGGGGTGCCAAAATATGGGCAGAGGTAAGGAGGTGCTTAGAAGATGCTAGAGAAAGTACCTGCAAAGCTCTGGGACAGGAGGCCAAGTGCTGAAGTTGTATTTGGTAGGATCCACTTCAGCAAGGCTGCAGATACTTCACACACACTTCACATGACTTTGGCATAGCATGGGAATGTCTGCATCAAAGTGAAACATATATCATGAGGACTTTGCAAGGACTTCACAAGTGAAACAGAGGTTTCCCTCACAGCATCCTACCCCCATAATGACACCAACCATCCTTTCAGCATTACCATTATCAAACACAGTGAGCCTAATCATCAATCTCATACCAACACTGCTGTTTTTGTATTTTTCATCATTCACCATGTCCATTTTCATTTCCTTTTCACACCACCATCCTTGTGACACTACTTGCTATCTACACCAACTGTTTGCTATCCCTTGCTATGCAACCTGTTCAATAGCACTCCATTTTCAAGCAAACTACATCAAAACCTTAGTACTTTGGAGTCGATAGCATTTGAAGGGGTGTGTTATGAATTTAGGATCATTTGGTATTCTACCACTGTTTCTATTATTTTTCCTGATTTATTGTGAATATTTCTACCCTTTTGTAACACTTTTGTCACACACGTCACCTAGTCACCATCAGTGATGCATCATTGCCACACCAATATTCAAGGGAGTTCTATCCCTGTAGTTACTGTTATGTAAATATATGTGAACATCTGTCTTTAGCTCACTCCAAGATATGTTGTGATGTTCTGGCATTTGAGTGTTTGAGTAATGGGCTGGGCTGTTGGATCTGGATAATGTGTAAGGTCTCAGTTTGAAGTCACAGGTAACAAGTAAGTGTAAATGTAGCAGTGACCAAATGGGGAAGTGATGTTCATCAAGGATTGACAGTGTCTGTAAGAGCTGCTCAACATGAGGTATAGGAAATAACAAAATGTAGTGATTTGTTTGGTTCAGAAAGTAGCTAATTATATACATGTATACCTAGCCTAACTGTATTGGGATGCAGGAGCATATTCCAAGGTGTAATGAATAAAAGATGGTGGTTGGAATGACATGTGCTTGACTCAGGCACAGAAGTGAAATGGTTCAGTCAAGTGGAGTAAAAGATAGCTACCTACATTACATGTAACTACAAAACATAATGTAGGATTGATGTATGAGGAGCAGGGGAGGTTATAAGATAAGGATTGAGGCTGGTGTTGGCTGAGAATAGATGACTGCTTTTGGGGATGGCTTTAGAAGGGGACAGGGTCAAGGTGTGAGTCTGGGTCATCGAGATCCAAATGTTTTAGTGCAACTATCATAACAGTTACAATGTATGAGTAGCTAGGACTTTAGCTACTTCAATCTCAGAGGTTTTAGCCCTTTCAGCTGTGCTGTCAGCTCTGGTGTTTTACACTCAAGTTAATGCACAATGAGTCTTTCCATCTTTGAGTCCCATATTTCATCTTTGAGTTCCTTTCACCCTTGCTTATCTCATATCCCCCCTCCCAAACATTATAAAAGTTATTCCCATGTCCATAGCTCTAAGCAAAGGGGTCAAATGCCATTCAAGGTCATTTAGAATATTTAATGGTAATGAGAATACCAAGCAGCAATGTTACTTTCATCAGCATATATTGCTCCTCTGGTGTCAGCATGACTTTTGAAACAAAAGGATGCCATGCTAGGGCAATTGCAATCTCATCACCTGATATCTGAAAGTCTGAGTACAAGAGGCCCAAACATACCTTGTACAACAGATTCTTGATACCTCAAAACTCACTCTGGGACAGACAGGTAAGAATTGAACCTATAACCTCTGTACCAAACTCTCCGAATTGGGCAGTATCAACTGAGACTGGCAATGACAATGGTACAATGTTGAATGTCATTGTGGTCTTCACTGTGTGAACTTCTTTACAGGCTGTTTTGGGTACATAGGGCAGAGTTTGAAATTTGCTAAAATACTTCCAAAACAAAAAAATTACCACAGCATAAATTAAACTGCAGAATAAGAGCTTAAATTTGGAGAGATTTACCACCAAATATATGGGTACAAATGCATACAAATTTTGTGCAGTGAAAATCAGTGTATACAAAATATATCAGTTGAAGTAAATGGGTTCTGGAACATGCAAATCTCCATGTATGCTCTTGGTATTGGAGAATCACCTTGGTATATGTACAAAATACAAGAACTACCACTTTATTGTATTTTATTACCCCCATGATATCTCTGAGGGGTGAACTTTTATTGCCTCTCTCTTGAGCTTGCAGGAAGCTATAATAAAGTGGAATATGTAATTCCCAGTAACAGTTCGTGTATCTACTTTATATAGAAAGAGGAACATGCAGCATCAAATGCATACATAGAGATTTGCATGTTCCAGAACCCATTTACTTCAACTGACATATTGTGTATACACTGCGTTTTACTCCACGAAAATTGTATTAATTTGTACCCATATACTTGCAGGTTAATCTTTCCCATTTTCAGCTCTTATTCTGCAGTTTCAGTTGTGCTATGGCAAATTTACTTTTTTCGGAAGTATTTTAACAGATTTCAAACTCAGCCCTATGTACCTGAACAGCTGTAAGCGCCTCCAGGCTCCGCCCTTCTCTACCCTACAGAAATATTTCGGATTGACCTGATGAAGTTTGTGTTTATCCCTACTGCATCAAGACAAGCACTCCATGAGTGGGATGCTGTTGTTGTACCATATCCCCGTTTTGCCAGTCAATATGGCCAAAGGAAGGGCCTAATCGGTCGATAGTTGGGCTCTGGTTGAAAGATGCAGTGTTGACTCGTGGAAGATAGGGGTATGGACATGCAAGGACTTGGAACGAGAAGCATGGCACAAAGCACAACGAACGGTGGACTCTCGGAGGCCGGGATCGAGCTAATTTGAACACAAGACAGGGCCGTGTGAGTGTGCGCAAATCGTTTTTTTATATCTCCCTGTAACTTAAACCCTAACCTGTGAGTGATGTGTCAAATTCTAGAAAGGCTGCACGGAGCTTGTTCAAGCACAACAATAAGGCTCATGTGCCGAGTAAAGCGAACTGAGATAAGGGTCAGACATATGCTACATGCCGCTTCGTGGTGGCGTTGAAGGAACTCGTGAGCTTACTAAATCTCAAAGCCGGGTGAGCATGATTCTACTGACACAAGGCGGCCATGTACCTTAGGAGACGTAGCCCCTTGTTATTTTCAACAGCACACAATCAAAGACCTTATTCCTTTACGGCATCATAACAATGTCATGTCCTTAGGATGCTGGCTACGACATGGCGCTTTATGGGCGGTTACTGATCAATCCAAAAAGACATGAACTTGAAGATTGTATAAATTGACCTTTGAGGCTCCTAATAGTGGGGATAGGCGACCCGCGCTCTTCTCGATTCGTGGGGGCTTCCCCCACGGTGTTTGGAAAACAACAAGGATCTCAACAACCTACGATATCTTGATTTCGGTGATTATTATGTAACCGATACGCTTTGTTGGTGTGACAGATGCGACGTCGGCGGCAATTAAGACTGCCAAATTTGGCTATGTCTGATGTCCGCCGAAATAATACGCGATCGAAACCAAAGTGTAAAACAATTACATAGCTCTTGCCGCAACATTCCGAACTTATTCTTTATGGTTTTATTAGTTCGCGTTGTTTTTGTTGTTTTGTTTTGTCACGCGTACTGATGGCTTTGAATTTGCTCAGGTGGATACTTAACTGGCTTAACGTCCTTTTTCTTCATACTCTCCCTTCTCTGAGACTTTCCATCCTTGCCAAATATCGAACGTCCTGATACACTGCTGATTTATACCTGGTGAGTCTCACCGCCCTGTGTGGCACCATAACGCTGTCACTCTCACACATAATAATTCTGCAGCGATGGCTCATGAACTTCACATTCATCCACCTGGCAGTCAAAGGATGCCTGAGGTCCGTGAAGCCATAAATGCTGCTGTCGACGACAACCCTGTGTTCGTTGGACTATTTCATCAAAGTTATTGATCCACATCGTCTCTTACTCATTTGAATACTATAGGAATCGGTACGGATATAGGGATGGGATCCTGTCCGCAACTACAGCTACGTCGGTCGGCCAGGTCACTCATCAGACGACAAATAAATCGAAGCTTAGCACGTATATTTCCACCACAGGTCCGAGACCATATGCATCCGAAAGAGCCCAAGCAAAGGCAACTCAAGACTGTTTGCGCATTGAGCTCAAAGGATCATACGATGGGCCTAATGAGAAACTTCTGGATGAGTTCTTTCCTTTCCCACACGAGGACGATGGTCTCTCACAACACGACGGCATTCTCCGGCACCTCTCGGAATTCTATGGAGACGCGAATAGGCCGCCCGCGAAGAATGCAAAGGGCGTACGGGGTGAAACCCTAACAAAAAGTTGGAAAGGCATCCCAGAACCGCCGGTAACTACAGATCAACGAAGCATCCTGGAGGATGATATTACCAAAGTTCTGGTCCCTATCATTAACGCAATCATTTCGCATCAAGGGCTTTCTGACCGTCGTGTTGCAATTGACTGTCAACAAAAACCCATTCGGACACTCGCCGGAGGCCCGTTGAAACCCGATATATTTCTTTGGGGTAAAGGAACCCCCGCCTTCCCAGACGCTGGTGGAATTCCACATCCAAAAATTCCGACCGCAGAAGAAAGGAAAATGCTGAGCGCGGAGGATAAGAAGGCATTGGATCAAGGGCCCACAATCGATTGGAGGTGGTGCGTCATTCCTATCGAAATAAAAACAGAGAGGACTAGAAGGTCCGGAGACAGCCAAGCCATGTTCCAACTAGCAACGTATGTGCGCGAGGTTTTTGCCGCGCAACCTCACCGTAGGTTTGTCCCGTCGCTGCTATTCACGGAATCCACCGTCGAATTCTTTCTATGGGACCGCGCTGGCGTCATCTTTTCTGAAGCCCTTGATTACCACGCGAAAGCGGCACGTTTCTGCCATATCATTGCCACCATTGTCTCGTGGGATGATGAAAAGCTTGGGTTTGACACCAACGTGCAGTTTCAAGCCAATGACAGGCTGCGTATCTCGATGAAGTCAGATACATATATGGTCGACACAGTCGCACCACTCATAACCCAGCCATACAACATTCGAAGCCATGGATCGACTTGTTGGAGAGCTCGTAGGGAGGATGACTCTGACAAACACATATATCTCATTCATGACACCTGGTCTAACAATTGGACATGCACAAAAGTCATCGGAAAAACAATCGAGGAGGTCCGCTTGAAAAATCGTCTCCTGAGCCCTGCGGAATGGGTCTTATTTGAGCCTGTATACACCTCGTTTACTCTGCCCGGGCTTGAACCCTCTCGGCGATTTGTGGATAGTGTGGAAAATAATCGGCGACTTGTCGGAGTGACACATAACTTGGAACATGGTCGTTCAGTCTGGAGATGCAATGGGGGCAAGTGTGTACCATTGGAGAAATTCAGCAGCATATGGGAATTCGTATCTGCACTGCGCGACGTTGTTCAAGGTATGAATAATATTCACGAGATGGAGGTATTGCTGACTGTGGCAGAAGAGTTGAAAATACTGTTCTTAGAATGTAGGATGATGCATCGGGACATCACCCCTTGGAATATCTACATTCACCGAGGAACAAATGGCGAATCCAGAGGCTTTCTTGTGGATTTTTCACACGCCGCTTTTATGGATGAACAGAATATCGCTCCACGGTCGGACATAACGCCGGTGGGTACACTATTCAATCTTGAGCGAGCTCTCCTGATACCTTTCCCTCCAGGGTTCTCACGTTTTTATGTCGCATCGCGCCCTCCAAAAGGCCATGACAACTCATTGTGATGACCTAGAGTCCGTATACTATCTTCTATGCTTCATTATTGGGTGTCATACAGAACTCGATATCGACAAGTCGCAACTGGCGGATATACCAGATCCATTTGACGACTGGATGCACACTAGCCCATGGAAGGTCTCACGCTACAAACGGTCGCATATAGAAGCCCATGGGCTCGGGTTTCAAGTACAGGACGTATTCAAGCCTCTTGAACAACTGGCAATGAATCTTCACAACTTTCTGCACGTTCGGTTCGATGCACCCACGACGGGAAAGCAGTGCAAGGCCTCTCCCTTTTCACCGGAGCATGATTTCAGAGAATTTTTGGATTGTTTGGATGAGTGTATCGAGGAGATGATGGGGAGTCCACGCAACCGGGTGCCTGAAGAGCAATCGCCAGGTGCTTTTGAAGAGCTTTTTGACTGGATCTTGAAACGGAAAAGGGTGCTAAGGGATGACGATCGGAAGGCTGGTTGGGGTATAAAAAGGGCGAAGACGATGTAACCAGGTGGAAGATGTAATTTCTATAAAATGGGTATTCTGTAATAGCCACCATCGGATTTACGCAGGTGTGCTTACAGTAGCGGGGCTATCAAGATAGTGTGTTACCAGGGAGTATTCAAAACGAGATCCCATTACTTGTAATAGACCTCGACACTCTTGTGGACGATGTGAAAACACTTGGTGTCTATCGTGACTGGTCGCCCGGTCTCTACTGCGTTGTCCTAGATGCTGATTTGGAGGCGGGTTCGAGAATTCAGGTTGATGAGAGAGGGGGCGGGGGCTGTTCGGCAGCCGAATTCTCTGCTTCCATATCCAGAATGCATTGTTGAATATGGCCCAAGTACTCGTCATAATCCTCATTGGGGTTGGCATCCCTAGGATCAACTAGACGACGGACACCGAAGAATTCGAATAGGCGGGTGGTGAGCACACGGAAGCAGGGGCCAAACCAAGGATGCACGTAGTCGCTCACTGGCCATCCAGTGAAATGACCCCGTTTCAAAGGGAGAGAGTCTGGTTCGTCCCAGAAGGACGCCTCGTTTGAAGATGTAATTTTCGCCTTGTGTGGCTGGGTATAGACCAAGAGGATCCAGCATAGGACGAAATAGAATGACTCGAGATCGTCAAGGTATGTGTGAGGCTTCTTACCCTCGAGAACATTGCGAGACATATAACGCCAAGTACCCTGAGATCCCAGGCCATCAAACTCCTGGGAGGGAAGTATGGGACAAATCACCTACAATGTGCCTTTTCGTTGAGTATGGGGAAGTATCGCCAACTCGAATGGCGTGATCAAAGTCAATGAGGATCCCGCGATTGCCCTCTGCGCCGCCGGGGTTAATAAGAATATTTCCAATACTAATATCGCGGTGTAGAATTCCTGCTACATTATGAAGTTGTCGATGGGCTGGTATGCATGAACGACAAAAACGAATACAAGATCAGAAGAAGGAACACACCAAGAACGGCATCATGAAACGCAAGCAACAAATCTTTGCGTGTCTCAAATTGATCAATCGTCTCCGCAAACGTCTTCAGGACAATCCGAGTGTGCACAC
>QFFB01009714.1:0-11138 GCA_003316465.1 Ramaria cf. rubripermanens
GAGAAGCTTAGAGAAGCTTCAGGAAAGATTTGGAAGGTTTTGGAAGGCTGTAGAAGGTGCTATCGCCTTTTTGGTTGGTGTCACAGCTTTGTGACAGCAATCCATGTAAAAGTTTCCCACACTTAAATACATCATGTGATTATCATGTTACTGCCTTATTTCAAAAATGGTCATGTGATAATCAGGTGACCATCAACACGGTCATGTGATCATCATGTGACTATCTTATTTCAGCATAGAGTCATGTGACAATCATGTGACTAGCAAGGTCATGTGATAGTCATGTGATGGTGGGAAATATTAGCTCAGCGACCAATTGATTGTTGTACCTTGTGGACCCAATGTGAACATAATAAAGAAATATACATACAACCTTTTCTAAGGACATTTGGAACTATTTAACTACCTAGTAATTGTTCATAAATAGGTAGCTTATTTGTGGATGACCCCTAACATTATCTTAATAACTGCTTCAACTAAGAACTTCAGACAACTTTAGGGAGGTGAGTATTATTACTACTGAAATTATCATACGTGATTCGAAGTATTTAAGTAGTTCTGGTTGGCGCAATGAATATTTCTCGGATTGCTTATGTAATGCAATGGCAGGGATGGAGGTACAGGAAGTAACAAACAAAAGACTAATTATATGGGATGGGGTGTGTATTAAGTTCACAGACATTACCTGGAACTTTGGAAGTTGGAGACTTGGAGGTTGGGCTTCAAAGCAATACAAGGGAGGGTAGGGACTTGGCTTCAACTTATGGGTTGCACCACCTACTATTGTTCGGTCTCTAATTTCAGAGATTGGAGGTTCGGAGGTTGTCCAGAGGTTTGGACTCAGAGGTATCACTAATAGTATCTAACTATGGAGATAGTGATGTGAGAAGACTGGAGGTTGGTAATGGGGAAATAAGTTGATATTCAAACTAAAGAGTGGATACAAGATTGGAGGACTATTAATACCTCGTACCCTAATTGTATCATAAGAATGTATAACAAGAAAGACATAAACATAGAACAAGAAGGATATAAGAGTTGAATAATAACCGGAGTTCAGAATAGGGTTGGAGGTTTGGATTGAGTGAGGTACAAGTATTCTCCTTTGGGTCATGAATGAGGATTATACTTTAAGAGGCAAACAACAAGAACCAAAACAGAACATAATAGTTACTTCAGAGTTCAAAGGTCTGAAGGTTTGGAGCCTCGGTGCTAGATCTCAGGGATCTAACAGGGTGTAACACTGGATGTAGTGAATATAAAGCATAAGTTGACACTGACATAGAAGCAAAACATGTATTAGTAGTCCTACATGTAGTGACGGTGATATAGGGACGTCTTGAGATGACACACATCTGATATTAGATGTGAGGTGTCAGAACCATCCACACTGGGTATAAGATCCCAATGCTGAAAGACCCTGCACTAAAAAGGGTGCCTGTCTTTGTTGGTTGCAGAAGATAGGAGATAGAGAATAGAGATAGGACAAGTCTGAAGTAGACAAGCCTTGAAGAAAAGTATTGAGAGAGGAGAGTTGAGGTGAGCAAGGTATCCTCAAGTGCTTAAGGGCACAGGAGACGGTGTAGCTATATGATAACCAAACTAGTGAAATACATGAAGCAAGCTTGCTATTTAACTACTTGGGAGAATGGGGGTGAGTCATAAGAGATTAAGGGGTATGAGTCAGAATGAGTCAGAATGAGTCAGGGTGAGTCATAATGAGTCAGAACAATGAGTCAAGTATGGTACAGAAAAGGGGGAAATGAGTCACAACACTCTACAATGAGTTATAGGGGGTTAACAATGAGTCAGAGAGAACAATAGTGAGTCATAGGGGTAACAATGAGTCATGGAGAACAATAGTGAGTCATAGGGGTAACAATGAGTCATGGAGAACAAGAATGAGTCAAAGGGAATAGTAATGAGTCATTACTTAACCCTTGAATCAACCAACAATCTGGGACCACACTTCCATACTCCAAGTGTACAACCTCTGAGGCAATGCTTGATCTGCTGATCTAATTGAAGAAGGTGGTGTAGAATTGAGTGGTTGAGGGGGATAAATGGAATAGTTGAAATGGTAAGGATCATATGGGGAGCCGACACCACTTTCCAATATCTCAATCTCCATGCTGTGCTTGTCTTTCATGTTCATGGGGAATGTGATGCACTGGTAACTCAACTCATCCTGAGTTGGGATTGAAGAAGAGTTCATGGGGATCAATGCTTTCCCAGTCCATGGTACCTGTGCTAGTTCTGCCAGATTGTTGCCTAATGTGGGCAGGTGATGTAACCCGAATGATTGGCGGCATCTGCATGGGGATGATGGGGTGGATGCATGAGTGATGGTAGCAGTGAAGCACATAGTTGATGATGGGGATGATGGCTCAGCTCAGAGTATGAAAAGATGTTGGTTGGCTGATGAGACAATTGAGGAAATGGTTCTGCTTAGGTGCTCAGCATTATAGTAGAATAAACTGGTTCATGACATGAGGCATCTATATGATGTTTGTATGTGCAGGGTAGATTGATCAGCATTAGACCTGATCTTTGATGTCATCAAAGGTACATTTGGAGCGTGATGGATCCACATGCTGGGATAGTGATGGATATGACATCATGGGTTTGGTCCTTTGTATATGCAGCCTTAGTGATGGGTATTGATTAGGATAGGGGTAGGAATCAATGAAGATCATGGTAAGGTCCTCTACAGATAATATCCTGGTGATAGAACGCCAGGATCCATCAGCGTTGTCGTTAATGTGTGATTTATTTTTTATATCCTTTTATTTAATTTAGATTCACAACAAAGATGAACAGCCAACTAGGCCCAACCAGCACAGACATGCAGGTCAGCTACCTAGGCACATGCCTTACAGGTGAGGCCCAAGAATGGTTCTACAGGAGTGTAGAACAATTTAACTGCCAGGTCCAAGTCTGGACCTTGGAAATGATGATGCAGGGCCTGCAGAAAAAATTCCTGCACACTCTGACACACCACCACATGTCAAACAAGTTTGACATGGTGTCCCAAGGGACAAAGACTGTTCAAGAGCTCCTGAACAATCTGACAAAGTACTCAGTGTGGATGATACATTTGCCCAATGTATATACATTCCAGAAATGATTTGGTTCTGTGTTACATGAAAAACTGTTCAACAAGGTGCTGAGGAAAGGCTACAATGCTGAATTCAGCACCATTGAGCAGCCATCCAAGACTGCTTGAATGTTAGAAGAAGCATCTTGCTATAATCATGGGATGTGACACATTGATGCAGCAAATGCATCAATGAGCATGGCATGGCAGGTGATGACCAGGCCACAGCAACAGGACAGCCAAGCAAAGGCTTCCTTGAACAAAAGCAGTGCACCCCAATGTGCCCTGCTGCTGCACATATACAACATGTCACAATGTACCCTGCTGCTGTGCACATACAACATGCCATGGCCTGGGCAACAGGTTGCACAGGCCAATGGTAGCTTGTCTAAGCTGAGCTACTGTTAAGTTCATGGACATTACCTGGAACTTCAGAGATTGGATATCTAGAGGTCAGACTTTGAGGGGGTGCGAGGTGGGTAGGGTGTTGGCTTCAACTTATATGTTGCACCACCCACTATTGTTTGATCCCTAATTTCAGAGATTAGAGGTTTGGACTTGGAGGTGTCACTAATAGTATCTAACTATGGATATAGTGATGTGAGAAGGTGAGAAGGTGGTAACAGGAAAATTAGTTGATATTTGAACTAAAGAACTAATATAAGATTGGTGTACTATTAATATGTTATGTCCTAATTGTATCCTAAGAATGCATTAGTGCTAGATGCTAGGTAGCATCTTTGGGCAGCTTGGAAGGCCAACCATGTCATAGTTATACAAAGCTTGCACTTCTTGAGACTCAGTACGAACTGAGTGTTATCTACTGAGAGGTCTCAGTAGTTAGCTCCAATGTGCTGGCAGAAGCTCTCTTCTGCCGCATCAACTCTACAACTAGCAGTTTTGCACCACCAGTCAAACTCATTCGCTTTAACAGCAGGTGCTAGCATATCACCTGAGATGATAAACTCTACTTCAAGAAAGCTTTTAGAGACTTTCTTGAGGGCATTCGTGTGGGAATGCTGGTATAAGGAGATAACATCTCCTTGCAGAGTCAGCATAGCTAGCAATAGCTCCACTGCTGGCTAGAGGAGTACAAAAGTATAAGTGTTCTTACCCTTTTAGGGCATACTCCAAGTATACAGCCTCTGAGGTAATATATGTCCTGCTGATCTGATTGAAGGAGGTGATGTAGGATTTGATAGTCAAGGAGGATGCAGGGAATAGTCAAAGTAATAGGGGTCATAAGGAGAGCTGATACTGCTTCCAATATCTCAATCTCTATACTTTTCTTGTCATCATGTGCCTTGGGGATGTAATGCACAGGCACTTCAACCCATTGAAGGAAAATTTAACAACATATAGTCAAAATGCTCAAAACTTCACACACATCTATTTCATCTCAGCCTTTGCCAACATCTCAGTTCAGCCCAGCCAGACTATGCAGCCATATCATATTGATTTTATCAGTACACATTTATTATCACCATGCTGTCCATCAACATGACTTCAGACTCTATTCCCCTCTAAACCATTGAATCTGCAATGTCTCTTACATTGTCATGATAGTCACTTGATTGCAAAGATATTCAAAGACATGCCAAGCTACACAATATTATTCATCCTCAGTTCCCCAAAGCAACACAGCTATCAATGAAGTAGTCCCATCCCTATTCTCCAAAACCATATGCCATCAGAGATTCCATATTTTTCCAAAAGGAGACACAGCCTTTCATGTTTCTTGGCTATACAGGCAAGGTAACTCATAATGATGTAGGAAAGGAGTAATACAAGGCAGAATTCTGGGCTCCTTAGCCAACAAATCCTTCCATGTCCATCTCACTCTTCTAATAGAGTTCCTTGAGTGTCAGAGAATGTCCCATTCTCCCCTTCTGCAGTTCTGCAGTTCCACACTTCCAAAGTTCCAGAGTTCCAGAGTTCTAAACTCCACTCCACTTCTGCTTCTGGAGCTGCCTTGGAAGTGAAACAGCTCAGGTCTGAGCATCCAGGGTCAGTTAGGGATCCATGGAGTGCAGGGTTGGTAGGTATAAAGCAATGGCCCTGGTTGTAGTCAAGCATAATATAATATGGGCTTGCCAGCAGTGGGGGACCTTAGACTTTTCTCTTTGGTTTTCCCCTCTTTCAGCCCATGTGATGTGCGATCTTCATGGTGCTCAAGGGTTGCCTTCATGGGAGTGGAAACTGAGTGGGAGTTTTAAGTGCCTCAGTGGCCACTGTGGTCAATAAATAAATAAACAGTGTTATTGAAGTGTTACATAACTAACATCATATCAATGGTCCTCATAAAGATAATTAGACTTAACATGTTGTATTTATGACACTACAGTATGATTTATTTGGAAGTTCAACCTCTTGTCCCATGGTAGTATGTGTTCCTTGCTTCACACCTCCACTAACCCCTATATCCTTCCCCATTTGTATGTAACTCTAGAATTTCCTCTGCTTCTGGTATCAAACTTTGCTTAGTGCCCTCATTATAATAGCTCTATGTCTCTCATATATAAACCACCCTTAGGGCTGGTTTGGCATCTGGACATGATATCAGAAACTCCTATGTAATTTTAGGAACAGCTTTTAGCTGTTTCTGCTCCTCACACTACTAGAAACTGCTCCAGGCTTGCCGGTATGATTGTTGATATTGAGTCATGTCATCAAGCTAACTACTCAAAGTCATATGTACATGCTATATTACCCCATGCACATTGCTATCATATCTTGCCCATCACCTATTGCCCAGTATCACATATCCTCTCCCTCCAATCCACCAACTCTACTCATAGTGGCATTCCCACCTTGTATATGAGGTGGCCAGCATGGTATGTCTTGCTTAGTCAAAAAAAAATCTCAAAAAAGAATAATAATTGGATGCAAGTATAAGTGGGGGAGGGTGTAGTGGCCAATATATGGCAGTGGCTGTTGAATTCCAGGGAGCTATTATCACTGCAGGAGGCAATGGTGTGATGATGTCCAGCAACAAGTCACATGACATAGTCATTATGAGTGACATGGCAGGGATCTAGCTGGCTTAGAAAGCAGCTTTGGAAATTGGTAGAAAATTGGTATGTTTGGTGGCACATCAATTTCCAGAACATCTAAAAACTGTTCCGGTTTATGCAACCTACAGAAATTAAAATTACTTTTGGAAAATGAAATAGTTTCCAGACACCAAACAGGCCCTTATATATTTGTACTTGACTCTTCAGCCTAGTTACCAACTATACTACATGTTACCTCTTGCTCTGCCTCATGTTCATAGCTTCTGTATCACTTTCATACTCTTCTGTACTTCCATCTTCCACACTTCCACACATACTGTGGTTCTGCATCTCCCTATTTGCCACCTTCTACACCTTCCAATTTCCACCTTCCAAAATAATAAGGACCTGTAAATATTGAGGGTGCAGCACATAAGCTGAAGCCAATATCTTGTTCTGAACCCACCTTTTGGTATGCACACTCCTGCAACACTCCCCCTCACCCTGAAAGAAATTTCTTTCCATTAGAAAAATCATAAGCCCACTATGAATTTCATTGCTTCTGTAAGTGTGATTTGTACAATTTCACGATAAAGATAAGTACTTAAAGTATATACTACATAACATATTACCAGAGCGATAAACATTAGGTACACCTAGGTATATATCATAGCCGCAGGCGCCCACAATTAGGACAATATTATTTTCAGAGAAGTTTCGTTTGACCAAGGTTGCCACGGAGTATGGTAACGCGGACTGCAGCAAAGTCATCAGCACACCCACGTGTATCTTAGCAAACAAACGCACTATATCCAATAAGCGCCACTGTGCTCGATTTATCCTGCTCGAGTCCAGTGCGTCAGTATTATATTTATAGGCAGCGTGTGAAGCCGGTTTGAGAAAAAGAAGGCTCACGGTCACAGAGGTGAAATGGCTGTGTATAGTACGGGTTGGGTTGGGAGAACGCTGTCTGTGTAGCGCTGCAAATTTTCTTTGTAAATCTGTTTAGGGTAAAGAACCAAGATGTTAGAGGCTGTCCTCGCTTCGGAATACGTAACTGATGACGCTTACAGCGCCCGACGCCTTCAGCGTTGTTCCGATCTTTGTAGGAGGTGACAAACTTTGAAAATAGCACCCCAGCGTCAAGCTTCTGCGATAACATATCATATTTGTTAAGAAATAGGATGATCTCGGCCTTTCCAAGTAGCTTGTTGGACACAATTGATTCCCAAAGCTCAAGAGAGTCCTTCTATTTATCAAGTGAGAGAATGAGTTACTGTTCCGTATTCATGGGTGGCGAGATAGACGTGGATGGGTGATAACTGACCAGACAGTTGATTGACCGATCCTCCTTGAGAAACTGGTCGAACTCGCCAATGGGGGCGACGAATATGATGGCATTCACTATGGAACATTTAGTAAGATTCACGGCACAATGTTCAAATACACCCTATACAGACCGTCATCAAAATATGGCACCCATGCTGCGCGCTGGAAACGTTACAAGTATAAGCGGTGTGTACACAGTGTGAGACTGATCAAACACTCCCCTGATTTCGACTTCCACCGACATCGATGATAACCCAAGACTGTCCTTTCTCCGGCCCTGTAGGTAATGGAGCGGTCAAGTACTTCCAGCAGATGCGATATTTCCCAGACAAACCAGATTCCAGTGTGAAGTGGGTCTCCGAGACGCCAAGAGTTCGTATGCGAGTTCGCAGTATGTCATCTGCCGAAGCATAGGACCGGCGCCTAGGGATAAACGTGTTTTTGCTTACCATCTGTTGGAATGTAATCCTTAGCAGTTATTCGCCCTAAGTCCTTCAGAAAACTAGATATCGATTAGACTCCATGGCTGGTTATTCCTGGCATCAACTCACTATCCCGGCATATGTTCCAACCGTTGACTTCGTGCTGCCAACAAGGTTTGCATAGTTGGATGTTCAGCTATGGCTTCGATTTCCTCCCGATGTTCTGCTAGTACTTGTCGGGCATGTTCGCTGCTTCGATGCTGCGATATATCTTCGTCAGGCACCGCCTTGCGCACTGATGACTGCATCATTTTCCACATGTCGCCAGCATTCACTGTCACTTCGTATGTTTTGCGGATCCGATCCGATCCCGGCTGTGTAATGGGCGCCTGCGACTGTGGAGAAGAGGGTTGAGAATAGCTGTCACTGAACCAACTCGCGAGGGTCTCTTCGAGATCGATGACCGGCCGTAGTCGTGAACAGCGATCCCGTAAATCAGCAAGTTCTGAGAGGCCAATGTCTTTCTCGTGCAACACATCACGGAGGAGAAGGACTGTTGTAATAATATTGAGGTAAACGAGCGCGGTGTACTGTGCGGCTTCGGCCTGCAGAGCTTTTGGTGTAAAAGTTAATTGGAAGTTCTTCAGTGTTGTCGACTTCCCAGACCCAGAGGGACCTTGAGCTTAAGCCTCAGTGTGTGGATCAGCGTCGCATTTATCAATACCAGTATACACACCTAGAAGAAGAACTTTGATCTCAGGGCGGTGCTTCTTCTTTTCGGCTCGTTCCCGGTGCAACTCTCTGTCAATGGCTTCGCTGATTCTGAGCGCCTCCTGTTCTTCTTTGATGCGCTGCACGCGTTGTTCAGTTGTCTCATCTGTGGGTGGCCTAATTGCACGAGTGAGGGGGTCGTCATTACGGTCCATGCTTCAAGTCGTTATGTGGTCAAGGCCTCAAAACATGGCGATTGTAGAGTGCCACTGAACTCGTCGGAACCGTTGCCGTCGACCCGCGATGGTGGGATAAAGGACAAATAAATTATGACGGCGAGCAACCCTGCATCCTAGAATGAAATGTGACTGTATGTGACTAGACTCGTGACCAGCCTTGGCTCTCCCGGCCGGGATGCCCGATCCCCACATTTCGGCCTCGGAGCATCGGCGCAAGAAATACATTGCCCAGGATCTCGGCTATCCAGCGCTAGTTCAGTTGGCAAAAAAAGATTGCTGGCTGCTGACGGCTGCTGACGGCCAACTACAAGTCCCTGAATAAGCTAACTTTACATGAAAACTTAGTAAGCGAGCTTACTTTTCAAATCTAGCTTGGGCTTTCATTTTAACAACAACAAAGTCAGAGTCAACTTTGAATTGCTTGACTCATAAGTTGAAAGCTGCACAAAATCCATTGAAAGCAAATGGATAAAGCTTGAGCCATAGGATATTCCAGATGTGATACAGTACATGGGGACTATGTTATTCAGCATTGTGTTCAGCATTTGAAATGACAGCAGGAAGATAAGGACTTGAATGGGGGTAATGTGATTGATATGTGCTGAGCCAGAGACATATGGATCCTGCAGCTGTGAGGGTTGGGAATAGAAATCATAATGGTTCTTATTCATGATGTTACTTCACACCCAGCTATAGTGCATGAGAGATGCAGACAAGCTGCAGTTCAACACTCAACAATCCTGTTTTCCCAACTGAACTAGCACTGGATGGCTGAGATCCTGGGCAGTGTATTTCCCATGCCAATGCTCTGAGGCCAAGGTTTGGGGACCAGGCATCCCAGCCAGGAGAGCCCTACTAAAATGCATGAAATCCCCCAGTCTGTCTATTACATTAGTGTCAGGGCTCACTTGTTCCCTTCCTTTCCTTTTCTATTACATTATTGTCATCTCACCACTAGTTATCATGTTTAGCTCCCATTCCCACTCTTTTCCCATTACATTCACCATTTAATGAGTTACAGTAGAATATCTTTTAATTACATAATCAGAGTGCTGATAGTTAGATTCTGTGCCAGCACAGCAAGTTCCTTGTCTTGATCTCTGAGGAATTCACTGTGGTAGTGTGAGGGGAACCTCTGCTTTGCAGGCAAGGTCCTGTGAAGTCCTGCAAAGTTTTCTGAAATCCTGTAAAATCCTGTGCTCTATGTTTCACTTTGATGTGAACATTCCCATAACATGCCAAAGTCCTGCAAAAAGTTTTGTGAAGTTCTGTGAAGTGCATCCCACCAAATGCCACTTTGGCAACTGACCTCTCATCTCAGAACTTCACAGACACCCTCCATGGCCTCCTCTGAACATCACCTTGCCCTTATCCATACTTTGGCACCCCTGTTGCTTATGTCATTTGGACTTTGGAGGTGCAGAGTTATGATGCCCAAAGTATATAGTTGTCAGCTAGTGGGTGAAGGGATCCTTAGAGTTTTCTCTTAGGATTTCCCCTTTGCCAGGTATGCCTTGCACTGTATGTAGTTCTATATGACTTAGGATTTCCCCTTTGCCAGTGTGCCATTTGGGTGTGGAGTGTCTGCTTAGGTTGCCCTCACAACTAGTGCTGCTTTCTTTTTCAAAGTTCTCTATAAATAAACCTCAAAGATCATCCATGGTTGCTCACAGCAGTTTACCCTCACAGAAGATCAAGACTCTTTATCCTCCTTCCTACTTCCACATGTCATCCTCTGCATAACCTCAAACAATGGCCAATCAAATCCCAGGAGTGTAGTGGGATTCACTAGGACCACATGATGCAATCCTCTGCGCAATGTTTGAGAATTAGACAGCATAGTTCTAGCAACTCCAACAGCAAATCAGCATATGCAAGCTAACTTTGTAAATGTGGCCACAGCTGCAGCTGCATCTGCTGCACAGAATATCATTGTGCCACCACCATCTAATGCAATGCCATCCTCTCAAACAATTAAGGCAGTGGAACCAGAGAAGTTTAATGGAGACCAAACAAAGATGGAGGAGTTTATCAGGGCAGTCAGACTCACTGTTGCCATACAACCATATGCCTTCCCAAATGAGAAGATAAAGATTCTCTATGCTCTCTCATTTGTATGGGGCAGATCCACAGAAATATTGGTGAATAACCTCACTAACACTGCAGGAAAATTGAATGACATGTATCCGAAAAGCCTCAAACTCTGCAAGGGTCTTCAAAAACTACAAGCTCCACATGCACCTATTTCATCTCAGCTCATTCCATCATCTCAGTTCAGCCCAGCCAGACAATGCAGGCATACCCTATCAATTATCAGTTCATTATTATCCCCATGCTGTCCATTAAT
>QFFB01009719.1:376-11083 GCA_003316465.1 Ramaria cf. rubripermanens
AATCTGCAGCATGGAGATCAAATCTCTAGCATGGAGATCAAATCTCTAGCACGGAGATCAAATCTCCAGCATGGAGAGCAAGTCTGCACCATGGAGGTCAAGTCTGTAGCACAGGGGTCAAATCTCCAGCACGGAGATGAAATCTCCACCACGGAGATCAAGTCTGTGGCACGGAGGTCAAATCTCCAGCACGGAGATGAAATCTCCACCATGGAGATCAAGTCTGTGGCACGGAGGTCAAATCTCCAGCACAGAGATGAAATCTCCAGCACGGAGATCAAGTCTGTGGCACAGAGGTCAAATCTCCAGCATGGAGATCAAGTCTGAAGCATGGAGGTCAAGTCTGTAGCACGGAGGTCAAATCTCCAGCACAGAGATGAAATCTCCACCATCAAGATCAAGTCTGTAGCACGGAGGTCAAGTCTGTAGCATGGAGGTCAAATCTCCAGCACAGAGATCCAATCTCCACCATGGAGATCAAGTCTGCAGCATGGAGATCAAATCTCCAGCATGGAGATCCTCCACACCTTGCAAATGCCTGATGGGATATTTTGGTGATGGCAGGGATCATGGGTGGAGTGATTGTTTGGTAATATACTAGAAAAATGTAGATCCTGACAGTATGGTCAGCCACTTCCCACTCTTCTCTGAGTTTCTATTCTGCCCTTCCCCTGAGGAGTGATACAAGTTACCACCCTATCAATCTCCCACATTGACTACTAATCTCCAGTATTGATCCTGATCTGCCATCCTCCAGTGAGGAACTAAGTTGGCTCAGAAACTTCCCTGTGCTCATCTCCACACTCCAGACTAATTTAGACATGAGACAGTGGAGCCACTGCTCTTGCAATCCCCTACCATTACATCACAGTATATCAAGCATACTAATTTTCAAACTAGATTACTCTTTATCTCTATACACCCTCAAAAGAAACATATGTAAAAAACTTCATTATTTAACAATTTCCCAAGATGAGTTATTTATAAATAACTTTTTATTTAATAATTACTCATATTCTGATTAAATTCATCATATCCTTGTACCTTAAATATAGAATTACTTCACTATTTGCTGTGTAATGAAACAATATCCATACTTCTGCAATTATCATAATAAGCTTAAGTATGTTATTTGGAAAATCCTCTCACCCTTTCATGCTTATTGAAATATTGAAACTTTTTCTGTTTGTCACTCAAGGTTATTTTATTATTGATAGGATCTTGACTTACTTCCTTGCACTAGGTTTTTCTGACATTATGTTCCCTGTATTCAAGATTTGTCCCCCTACCTTATGTTAATAATATGACAAAAATTTCATGATTTCCCTCACAAGGATATTATATACATATGTTTGTTTATTTCTTGATTTCCACTTGATTGTTATACAATGAATAACACATGTTTTGTCCAGATTTATCAGGGCTGTTTATTATTAAAATTCAGCTGGGTTTAGTCATACTTTATATATGTCTCAAATTGTAATAAAAGAATGAGGATCTTCATTGTTTGCCATATTTTCAAATTATCAAAATAATTCCTCTATTTTCACTATTTGTTGCTGTGGGTTATGGTAAACAAACAGTGACTTGCACCTAGTGCCCTGAGGTTAGAGTTCACCTTTAGTAAGTCAGGATGGTTCAGACCAAAGTTTTTGAGTTCACCTTTGCTGAGTCAGCTCATGACTGAGGTTAGTTAAAAGCTCAGAGAATGGGCTGGTGGACCTGTTGTAGTAGTACCATCCTATCCAAAAATAGACATATCTAGTGTGTTAGATCCCTGAGATCTAACACCAAGACTCCAAACCTTTGGACCTCCGAACTCCGAAGTAACTATTATATTCTGTTTTAGTTCTTGTTGTTTGCCTCTTAAAGTATAATCCTCATTCACAACCCAAAGTAGAATACTTGTACTTCCTTTGATCCAAGCCTCTGACCCTATTCCAAACTTCAATTATCATTCAACTCTTATATCCTTCTTGTTCTACGTTTATGTCTTTCTTGTTATAGGTTCTTAGGATACAATTAGGTTATGAGGTATTAATAGTCCTCCAATCTTGTATCCGCTTCTTTAGTTCGAATATCAACTTATTTCCCTGTTAACAACCTCCAGTCTTCTCACATCACTATCTCCATAGTTAGAAACAGTGACTGAAAAAACTATTTCAATGTTTTCTGATCTCAATATAATAGCATTATAACCTGGGAAATAAAATAGTTAAAATTGTGTAAATATTACTGATGATAGTACTCCATCTTGGATTGAATTTTTGCCATAAATAAAATTGATACATTTGTATTTCCAGGAGATACATAATTTTTAATTCAGTCATATCGTTGAAACAGTTTTTTGGCTGACATCTTGATATCTAAAAATCTACATTGGCTGGCTTCCATACAATGACTAGTTTACTATAAGTGGTAAAATATGATGCCTCTATATCACATGACCATTGAACAATAGCAAACAAACCATAACAACTTGTTGAACAACTCCTTATCACTATGAAATCATTGACACCTGCACTGCAACACCCTATCCTTTCTCTCCTTGATTCTGGCCTCTCTGGTCACCAAATCTCATCTAAGACTGGTGTTTCCAATGCTACCATCTCCAGAATTCGCTCCAAACATTGTCCCAGTCTTCAAAAGTCCTCAGGAGGTCACCCAACAAAGCTTTCAGAGACCAACATTTGTCATGCTATTTGCCTTATTGGCTCAGGGAGAGCTGAAAATGCAGTCCAGGTCACCAAAGCTCTCAGGGATGTTGTTAACAAGCCTATCTCTACACAAACAATTTGAAATGGCCTGAAGAAAGCTGGGATGAAGGCTGTGGTGAAGAAGAAAAGGCCAAGACTCACACCCCATCATAGGAAGGAGAGTTTAGATTTTGCTATAAGGCACCAGCACTGGACTTTGGAGGACTGAAAGAAGGTTGTCTGGTCAGATGAAACCAAAATCAATCACTTGGGTTCAGATGGCAGGAAATGGGTGTGGAAAAAGGCAGGAGAGGGTTTGAGTGATAGACTGGTGGAAGGAACCCTGAAGTTTGGAGGATCTTTGATGATTTGGGGCTGTATGCTGTGGGAGGGGGTTGGAGATGCTTGCAAGATTGATGGGAGGATGGATGGAGACCTTTACATCAAGATTCTGGAGGATGACCTGCAAAGCAGCCTTGCATTTTATGACAAGACCCCCCTGGGCATCATCTTCCAGTAGGATAATGATCCCAAACACACTTGCAAGAAGGCCCAAAATTAGTTCCAAGACCATGATATGGAAGTCCTATTATGGCCTGTGTCGTAAATACTATATCTTCCCCTATCCCTCTATCTTCCCTCATTTCTCCTCATTCATTGACATGCTAAGCCCCAAATCCCCTTCTTCACATATCCCAGTCTACTTACTTGTTGTAATCTTAACTCACGCACATGGACACATAGCTTCATTGAAAGGACTATTATTATCACTACTATTCCACCCATTTTGCTACTATCCCCTTTCACATACCTTTTGCGATCTCAATACATCTCCTTTCTCTTCGTCCAATGCACACACCGAGTTCCCCCTCTGGATATGCCGAATCCTCCAGAGCTAAACTACGGTTCGACCCACATACCTCATACATGAGACAAGGGATGATATCGAAATGCAACACCTGACCAAGTTGAGACAACAACACCAAGGACATGCACTCACACGTCACTGCACCCCCTATCTAACCCCAAGCGAGCTCAGTACCATTCTGAGTCCCATGTCCCACCCATATGACCGAGTCACCATGCATATCAGTACCGAGGAGTAGGCATGCCATTCGGCAACCACTCACCACACACTATGATGCAGATGTACCCTGAGTCTCACCGTAATTCATGACTGACCCTCTCCTCTTGTGTTTTCACATGCTCATGTACATAGTATTTAGCTAGCCTGTAGCATTCAGTGCGAACACAGATAATCAGATCTTCCTTCAAGTCTCACCAGCCAAGCCATCTGCATCCGAGTTATCCTATCCCAAGTACTCATCTCTCATTGCCTTGTGACATAGGCATATTCTCACTCTAATACTATCTTATTCGACAGAAGTATTCACCCATACCATTACAACAGCCTGCACAATCTCCAGACCTAAATCCAATTGAACACCTATGGAATCATCTGAAGAGGAAGTCGGCAGAGTATGAGGTCCACCCCCTAGGGAATTTTGGAACTTTAGGAGAGAGTACAAGAGGAATGGGGTAAAATAAAGCCAGAGGTGTGTCAAGGACTGATAGAGAGCATGCCTAGAAGAGTTGAAGCTATAATTAAAGCCAAAGGTGACTATACTAAGTACTAAACACTATTTATAATTGTCAGCCAAAAAAACTGTTTCAATGATATGACTGAATTAAAATTATGTATCTCCTGGAAATACGAATGAATAAATATGGTTTATGGCACAATTTCAAGCCAAGACAGAGTATTATTCTCGGTAATATTTACAAGAATTTAAATATTTTATTACCCAGGTTATAATGCTATCATATTGAAATCAGGAAACATTGAAACAGTTTTTTGAGCCACTGTACTATTAGTGATAACTCCATGTCTGAACCTCCAGGCTACCTCCAATACTCCAATCTCTGAAATTAGGGACCAAACAATAGTAGGTGGCGCAACCCATAAGTTGAAGCCAAGTCCCTACCCCCCTTGCATTACTTCAAAGTCCAACCTCCAAGTCTCTGACCTCCAAAGTTCTGGGTAATGTCAGTGAACTTAACACAGTGCTGCCCCCTCCCCATCTATGCCACTCCACATGAGCCTCCCACTGCTGCCAACAATGATGATACCCCAGGGATGCTGCCTACGCAGGATATGCCACCTTTGGCCAAAGTTTTCCCCAAGGTTAATGTTCAGGATACATTGGGAATCAATATGTGGAAACTGTGGTTCAAAAGACCCATTGGAAAGAATGTAAGTCTGGTTATTTTTTGGAAGTTTGGCCAATCTTGCTAATGACCCTCTTTGGGTAGTACACCCAGCTGCAGATGGTTTACCATCCACACACTGGGGCAGGTTACCTTATGTTCTGGAGTGCTGCTCAGGCAATGGATGTGCAGGCCAAGTGGGGCATAGGGCACACAGCCAAGCGCAGGTGTACCACCTGCAAAAAGTGTGGAGACTCTTGCCTCTGATACATTAATCTGGGGATTTGTGTCTGGTGAAAGACATGCTCAGTCACATGTTTGATCATGCAGCATTGATGTCAGGGCAACATTGGGGGTAAAGGCTGTTGAAATGGACGGGAAGAGGAGACGAGAACACTGCGCTACGCGCGAGAAACAAAACATTAGTGAGGAGGACACTGTTAACTCCAAACTAACCGACCGGACTCCTTCTAGGGAGTGAATGGGCTTTTTACCGATAATTTATTGTAACTAAGAAACTAACTATTTATACATAAATGGAATAGGGGTGGAATACCGGCAGAATGCTAGGGAATACCGGTAGGAGAATAGCCGGTGACATTACCGGTGACGAGTCACAAGAATGTGACATGAGGAAGAACACTAGCTAGAGCAATGAGGAAAATAGTAGAAATTATAAGAAAAATACTATGTGCTCTGGACTTTACAACAAAGGCAAGGAGTGTGGCCATAGCTTGGGCAAGGATGATCCCAAGGTCTCAGGTAAGGAGAAGAGGAAGTGGAGTGAGGAGTGAGGTGAGGATAGTGAGGAGGGAGAGGTTCAGCTGAGTAAGAAACCAAGGTTGAAGTGAGTGTTGGAGGATAGCAAGGAGGACTGGGTGACAGGCAAGGAGGACTGGGTTTGGAAAATGGGGGCAATGGCTGTGAGCAAGGCCAAGGAGGCCAAGGTTGGAGAGGGTTGGGTGAAGGACTTGAGCTGTGCAGAGAAACTGAAGAAAGGTAAAGTGGAAAGGAAAGCGGTAAGAAAGCAAGAAAGGAGGGAGTTGTTAGAGGTGGTGAAGGGGTTAGGGTATAAGCTGACAGAGGAGGTGAAGGGGTTAGGGTATAAGCTGACAGAGGAGGTGAAGGAGAGTAACCAGCTAAGAAAGACAGCAGATGAGGAATTCTTAAGGGTGAGGAGGGAAATCAACTACCAAAAGTTGCTAAGGATGGTGGTGAACTTGGATGAAGAGGAGGACTGGTAACAATGGAGTATTAAATAAGGATAAGACTTGTAATATGATGGTTTTCTTGGGTTTTTTCTTCAATTTTTCTGAGACAAGCTACCTTGGGTCTTAGAAATAAGAAAATTATAAGTTAGTCAAAGGTCCAGGCTTAGCTGGGTAAGTCTGATGAAAGTAAAGTACTAGCTCTATGTCATCAAGCTCAGAAGCAAGATTCATGAGGTTTCTTTGTCAGTACCTCTGTAACCAGTCTAGTGCACAAGGTATAACAACTTGCAGCTTTTCCTATAGTTATTGAATTTTGAGTTGAGGATCTCAGAAACCTTGAATTCAGGTTTGCCATTGATAATTACCAGAGGAGGTGCAGGTTGGACTTGGTTCAGGATGGTGTTGGGAAAGGCTGGCTTGAGCATGGATAAATAGAATATGGGGTGTAACACTTGTATACTATCACTGATCAGGATGTGGATCACTTTCCTCATTTTATTAATAAATAATTAGATACTTGAAATAATTTTTCAAAAATTTGTGAGAATCTTTAATTGCATGTGAATTATATGTCTATCAACTTTTATTACCAAACAAGTCAGAGTTCATATTGCCAGAGACATCCAATGTGTGAGACACAATGTGGATCAGGATGCCAGCGATTTTGGGTCACACTTGGTCATGATTGTTAACATTCACCACAGCCTGCTGGGCTGTCACACTCCGCATGCTTGAAAGTGAACCTGGCTATCCAGGCAGTGTACTAAGACCAGCATCGTGTATATAATGTGTTTTACGTACAATATGTGAAATATGATTTTTACCAATTATCTTAAGGCTGAATAACCACATAGGGGGGCTAAAAGCATGTGCTGCCTGCATATATAGCCCCCCATCTTCCAACACAGCTGCTTTTTTTCATCAAAAAAAAAGTAGTTATATTCTTAATATGTTAATCATAATTGTCAATAATTTTTGGCACCCCCAAATGTTCCAGGGGTGGTGGAATGTGCAAGTGATCCACATCTTGACCTGATCCACATCCTGATCGGTGATAGTATGGTCTGGAAGTCACAAGGTAAATAAGTGAGTACCAGCTTAGGCAATCAATATGTCTAATAATAAAAAGTAGTGGGTGTGGCAGTTGTGGGTTTTTTATGTAATATGTTTACTAATATATTTACATCAGCAAGTGCCAGTGAGCTCAAATGCTATACCCAGGCCACTCCACTGGTTCAGCACTACAACAACACTCCAACGCCCCTAACCCTTGACCCTAGCCACCACCCTCAACCTAACCCACCACCACCACCGCCGTGCAATCCCTCCCTTGCGCTCCCTGGTTGGTAGTTTAGCTAAATATATACTGCTGCTGCTGGGTTAGAATAGTCTTTGCTTCCCTGTGTGGTCCTAATCTATCCCACTGCCACCCACCATCTGGCACCATCATCCCTCCTCCTCTGCTGGAATAGCTCCTTGCTGGTGAGTATTACAGCATCTGCTTCCCATTATAATGCTAATGCTAATGCTAACTAATGCTAATTTGCCACAGCCTTGCCTCTGCCTGTCTCCATCTGCCCCCTAGCCTCCTCAGTCAGAATAAACCCTTGCTGGTGAGTGTGGCAGTCTTTTATTTTCAGTTTAAGTCTAATATGCCTCTAATATGTGCCACAGCCTTGCCCCAGCCTGCTGCCACCTTCCTCCTCCTCCTCTGTTCATTCCACTGTCTTTATAACAGCTTCTGCTTGCAAATGTAAGTCTTTGGCTATGTTATTCTCCTTCTAAGCTTATGCCTGTCTTTTTCAGGGATCCATCTACTCCAGAGAGGAATCGTCAGGTGGAGCATGAAAGGGAGAGGCAGGCAAGACAACTGACATCCACCACTGATAATAGAGAGTGTGCTGCTGCAGCCACTGTCATCAGGTCCCAGAACCAGCCTCCTCCACCACCTCCACCATTTCACATCCCTCTTAATGTCCCCAATCATTCAGATGATCCCTTTCAACAACCACCTGTTGCAGGACCATCACATGCTGCTGATGATAATCCAGCTGAACAACCTGCTACACCATCTTCCAGTCTCAGAGTTTGGGTGGCAGCAATTCATGCTCAGGCTCATGCCATTCCTGGATTCAGACAGGCTGCTTCTATTCCTCCTGTAATAGGTTCTGTAACTAATGAAGACTTGCATGCTCTGGCAGCTGCTTTGCCAGCTGTTCCAGCACAGCAAAGGAGAATGGGAAGACCAAGGCAAGAGCCTGCACAGCCACGTCCTGCTCCTGCTCCTGTTACAGTGGAGGCTGAAGGAATTGCAGGGTTGCATGCTTGGGCAGCTGCCATGCCAGCTATACCAGCTATGCCAGCACAGCCTATGGGAAGACACAGGCAACAATCTGTACAGCCAGCTTCTAATCCTCTTCCAGTGGGGGCTGAGGGAATGGCAAGGTTGCATGCTCTGGCAGCTGCTATACCACTTAGGCCTCTACAGCAAAGGGGAAGACAGAGACAAGAACTTCTACAGCCAGCTCTTGCACCCCCACTCAGACATGCAGGTCCTAGAGTAGCACCTCTTCCATTGATACCAGCTAATCCACCACCAGCTCAGCAGCCCCCTGTCCCTCAGCAGCCCCCTGTCCCTCAGCAGCCCCCTGTCCCTCAGCAGCCCCCTGTCCTTCAGCAACCCCTAATCCACCACTAGCTCAGCAGCCCCCATCACCTCCTGATCCTCAACCACCTCCTGCCCCTCAGCAGCATCGTCTCCCACCAGGTCACTCTAGGATAGTTGAGGCCGATGTGTCTTCTCATGATCTGGTTCCCATGAATGTTATATGTCCTGATTGTGATGCATTACATTGGAAGGCAGAGCACCTCCAGAGCTCTACTAATGCACGGAATATTTTTGGTGATTGCTGCCTGTCTGGAAAAATACAGCTTCCTAAGCTCACAGATGTCCCTAACACATTGAAGCTCGTCTTGGAAGGCCAAGACCCTGAGGCAAAACAATTTTTACAGAATATCAGGCAGTACAATGCTGCATTTGCATTTACTTCTCTTGGAGCCAAATTTGATCAGAGCCTGCTTCAGGGCAATGGTCCATATGTCCTCAAGTTGCATGGTGAACTCTACCATAACCATGGTAGTCTCATCCCTGCTCAAGGTGCTCCTCCTCAGTATGCTCAGCTGTATGTATATGATCAAGAACTCACTTTGTAGCAGAGGATGCAGCATAATGTGGCACTCTCTCCAACCGTCATGTCAAACTTGCAGGACATGCTCAGGGAATGCAATCCCTTTGTTGAGATCTATAAGCAAGCCATGCAGAGGATCAGGGATCAGGGGCAGAACCATAGCATTAATACAAGGCTCACATACATGGCATATACTAATCCCAGGAGGTATAACATCCCTACTGGAGATGACATTGCCATTGTCCTTCCCAGGGAGGGTGTTGTATCAGATCCTAGGGATGTCATTGTTCAGTTGCAAGGGGGTCATTTTCGGAGGATATATGATACCAATCCATCTTATGCCCCTCTTCACTATGTCTTGCTCTTTCCCAAAGGAGAGTTGGGGTGGCATCCAGATATTCCATATCGCAATGGACAGGTGGTGGGTGAGCAAGGTCACAATCCCAGACAGAGGCATGTCACCCAGATACAGTATTTTGCCTATCGTCTCTTTCAGAGACATGGAGAGGCCACAGCACTCCTCAGGGGTGGCAAACTATTCCAGCAGTATATTGTAAACAACTGGCTTCTGCAGAGCAAGGCAGGCTGAGGTGGATCAAGGCAAATAAATCCACCCTGCATGCTGTGCTCTATAACCAGGTGGTGGATGCATTTTCAGGCAGGGATGATCATGTGCATAATGCAAACAACATAGGCAGAATATCTGTTGTGCCTCAATCTTTTCAAGGAGGTTCACGGGACATGCAGGCAAACATACAGAACTCTCTGGCTATTACATGGAAGCAAGGTCATGCTGATTTGTTTATCACTATGACTGCCAATCCCAACTGGAAAGAGATCAAGGATGCATTGTTGCCTGGACAGACCATTCAGGACAGACCTGACTTGGTCACCAGGGCATTCCATCTCAAAAAGAAATACCTCCTTGACTTGATTGTCAAGCAAAACATATTTTGGGCCACCATCCTCACGTCCACACCATAGAATTCCAGAAGAGGGGCCTCCCACACATGCACCTCCTCATTTGGTTTGACAGAGACTCTAAGATCAGACATCCACATGAGGTCGATTCTATGATATCAGCAGAGTTCCCTGATAAAGAGACCCATCCTCTGCTCTACAAGTTAGTCCGTGACATGATGACTCATGGTCCATGTGGTGATCAGAATCCAAGGGCACCCTGCATGAAAGATGGCAAGTGCAGCAAACATTTTCCAAAGCCGTTCTGTGAGGAAACCTCTATGGATGGGGATGGATATCCAAAGTATCGTCGTCGCAATGATGGCAGACAGCACAATGTGAGAGGTCACATGATGGACAACAGATGGGTGGTTCCATATTCTTCCATCCTCTTGCTCATGCTCCTGTGCCATATCAACACTGAACTCACCTGCAATGTGTTGT
>QFFB01009724.1:0-20727 GCA_003316465.1 Ramaria cf. rubripermanens
TTTCCAATGCACCGCCTGGGACGTCCACGGCTAGCTGTGGGCGCTGTGGACCATCAGTCTTAAAGAACGCTTACGGCAGGAAGTATTTTGCGTACAGGCAAGACGCTAGTCGTCATGTCGATACGATGAACCGAGGCAAAGTTCACGAGTGCACTGTCTGGTTGGCACGTTCTCCCCATTCCCTTGATGTGTCAGGAAGGCCATCAACGTTTCGCTCGCAAATATTACCGTGATGGGCACAAGACGCTGCGTCATGAAATCAAGGAGATATCAAGAGCTGATAGTGCGATTGCAGCCGTGGGGTGAATAATACGAGAACTGTTATGTTTCTGGTAAATACGGTGAATTGTTGAAATTATACAAGCTCGGCGTGAGCGATGTGACTCAGAGGGCACACTGTCTGTATCATGGTCTATTACCGAGACTTGCGTATAGGCCGAGATCTAAGTGTTCTAGAACGTGCAATCGATGTGATGAGCGTAGGCCAGATAAGTGTCCTACAGTGAGCACCCGAATGGGGCTTGTCTGGCGACATGAGGGATTTCAGCGTACATATAAATCATTGCTGGGTTAGCATCTCCAAGTACCCCAAGGTGTCATCGACGCTGCGTGGATATGGACTCCAATCGGGCCCTACGCAAGTTCGAAGTGAATTTTCACTACGTAGAACAGATTCTCACCATAACAGCACAGTTGAGGAGTTTGTTCTGGTGCTCAACATAAATCAGCTCGCTTTTGTATAGGAAACTTGTACCCGTGACTGAAACGATCTCATATCGGCCCTCCACCTCCACCTCCCTTACCGCATCGTCAAGACTTACATGTCGATAACCCATGTGTCTTCCAATAGAAAAGGCAACGATATGATTCGAGGTTCGTTGTTCGTCAGGGTAAGAGATGATAAAGTGGCATTGTGGATTGGATCATCGGGTCTCTACGGGGCAGTGCAGATACTGAACAGCGAACTTACTTCGAATTGCGTATACGAGGGCGCACATGACAGGTATGTGAGTGGGAGATGCGCTAGTGAGAGTGGTAAAACAACCCCGCGTGTACGTCTGTGCGATGGCGAGAGAGACAGGCAATATCGATGAAGGTTGGCGTAGACATGGCCAGTGTGCGTCCAGGTGCGTCTAGGAACGGAACACGTGTCATCACATCGTGACGTCTGTCACGGACGACTGACCACTTGGTCAAGGCAAATTCCTACACTAACAGCTAGGAAGTAGCAATCCGAATCATGACAGGCTGATGTGGAATCATGGATTGTTCGCGGTTCGTGTAGATTCGACCCACACTTGATAAGTTCAGAAACGCGAAACTCTAAACACCGAACGCGACGATGTTCAGGCCTCAGGCCTCAACGTTTACCAGAGAAAGCGCAACTCAACGATACCCCGGCTTTCCCTCTATGGCGGCGGGTCCATAAAGCCTTTCCCCTTGCCTCTTCCTATTGGTTCTTTCACTTTCAAGTGTATCGTATCGCCCCGAGCCTCCGGATCGAGCTGCCGAGTTCATGAGCAATCCAGACCACAGCACTGCTTGTGCGCCGGGAGCATTTTCTATGCAGACTTAATGCCCCTAGCCCAATCTCTCACGGCCTATCTTGTTGCTCAAGCCACTCTCCATGCGGTCTCCGGGAAGATGCTTTGTCCTGTCAAGACATAGCGTTCAACCAGCCTCGTGGGTGTTCCACTGCGCGCGGAGGTATAGTTTGGAAGCTTGGCTGTCACAACTGGGGAGAAGGGTGTGCGAGAGCATGAGTGTGGATAAGTAAGCCGAGGCTGCGATGAGCGTGTGCCAAACCCTCCTCACTCAACAGCTGTGTACACTGTCCAATTCCACTCACTGCCTATTTCTGACTCCGTAACATCTATTCTCCTACGTCCTCCCCCCTGATTCTTCAATCACAGACCACACCCGATACTTGTCTGTTTCCGTTCATGTCAATCCCCACGCACATACTCATCTCATCGGAGATTTAACCTCCCCTATGGTGTATTCTTCGCAGCGGAACCTAAGACCCTGGCATGCACTGCACCACAGATAGATGGCAGTGTACATGCAGTGGATTGTTCTCAGAGACAGAACATCAGATGCACGCGTACCTGATTTTTATGTGCGATCATAGATAAGTGCACGTACATTGGCACGTATGTCAGTGAGCCGCCTTCTTTTTGGTGGCAGGCTTGAATAGTAGTAAGCCGACAGGGAGGTTTGCAGTGGGCATGTGCTTGTATGACTACTGTTAATTTCTTGATATCACAGAAGACCAATTATTGATTTCGAATGGCAGTTTTATGTCCGTTCTGATGCAAGCAAGGGATGGACGTGTCATCCTAGGAGAATGACGCCGAGGCCATGTCATAGACCAAAACAGCTGATCTGTGCGCCTTGTCTTCTATTTCATTTCCTGGTAATATACCGGGTGTACACTGTACCCGTGGCCATGACACGAACATTTGGCGGGTGTTGCAAAATAATTTTGGGGCGTTCCACCGTTTATGCTAATCCTGTGTAGAATGCACCGAAAAACTATATCATAATGGGCATGCCATTACCTAGTTTTGAGACTGTCCCAGCCCTTCCTTCCGGACAGCTACCTCACCATTGGTGGAACAGGTTTGGCTGGAAAACCCGCGTGTTCGAGATCACTTCCACCAATTTGAGATGACGATCTTTTTCGTGGTGGAAAGTTCCTGCTCAAGACTGGCATAGTTTTCACCTTGATCATTGCCTCACTCTTTCACAAAGTTAAAGTTACCATAATAGTCTTATAATTACATAGCGAATTCGGGAGATACCTGTGAGAATCGCAGGTACCATTGGAGAGATGATTAATTTTAATACAGTAATGAATCTTAGAAGGCTTTTAACTTTAATGTATGATAAGCTTTCGTTCGCTGAAATTTTTGGCATCACGGGGACGCCCGAATCGACGTGATCGACACCTCAAGCAGGGAAAAGCCGAAGCGCACAACGTGATGCAGAGGGATACACCATCCCCCGGACGCTAGAAGAGAAGGAAAAAGGAGAGGTGGGCGGGTACGAAAACTATTTCTACTCGAACTACTCCCAGATGGAAGTAATCAAAAGAGATGTTTGCCTGAAAAAACTGCTTATATCACACGAGGTTTGTTCGATGGGTAGCTAATCATTTCTTCTCGTAAAGTACCACCGACCGCAGTGATGGTCACCTTGCTGTCTGATATTGCTTATAATTATAGAGTATATTACCTTCTCAGCTTCTGTCGGGAAACATGTTCAATGAACTACAAGTATAGTAGATTATCTTGAACGGTCAACCCCTGATATCTCGTGGTACCTTACAAAAGTCGAGACTATTATTACGGTCGTATCGGAATCTAACCGAGGCGTCACGAACAACTCTACTTATGCGGGGTATGTATAGGTGTCGGACCGAGTGCTACCTGCGAGTTGGCGGAACTTCAGTTCAAGCTCAGAACTCCGACGACTCCGCACATATTATGTTGTCGCACAGATACAATATTCCCGTTTGGTTCCCACAAATTCCCACAAAAACTCTATGTACTTTTAAGATTTCCGCATGCGGAAATCTGGCGGTTGACGGTCAGCGCCATGTCCGGCACTCGCCGACCAGCCGAAACCACGACTAAACCGCACGAAATCCAGGGCGTTAAATACTAACGTCTAACCATCATAGTAAATCCGGTGCTATGGTGTGAATCCGTGAGGTATTTTTCGTCCTCAGGTAACCAATCTTATCATATAAACTTTCCGAAGAGGCGTGCGGATTCACTTCCGCAGATCTGGCCTTATGGGGATAATCGAACCCGATCGATAGATGGACATACCTGATCTGGACGATCTGATTGACTAGTGTCGAAAATGTATAATCCGATAATGGCAACTCTGCCTATTGGCAATCTTGACGGATCTCACGAGGTCAGTTCGCAAAAATTAGTTATATTTTGCCATTCCGGTACGTGAAAAATCAGAGCCTTTTTTATGGTATTCATTCCGCAGACTGGAGGTATTATACATCCTGACTATAAGTTCCGGGGCCAACATGACGGTCTAGCTCTTGGCATTCAGCCATGCTTTCGTCACTAAGGGGTCGTCCACGGCCAACAATCCCAGCAAAATTATGTAAATTGCGAATAGCAATTACGTCATTCGAGCGAAATTGACTTTTCAGTCATCCTGGAAACTCCCCTTTTGCGTATGATTTATTGGTAGTTAATGTATCAGTATATACAACGATGCCAATCGGGTATATTCTGCCGTAACATGACTCACACTCGAGCTCTACTGAAGTCTCTGCTTCTGCTGATGTTCGGATATTTCCCGCTGTCTATCGCTAGTCTCACGCGAAGTACAGAAGAAGCTTGTATATCGTAAGATATGCCGTCAGCTTCGAACAGCCTCGAACAAATCAAGGAATATCGACCATGTAGGTCTCGCCGGAAGTTGCCTGCTAATATTCAGGGCACCTCATGTACGGTGAAACATTTGGGCTGTCAAGCTTTGTGAGTGATCATGCCATAGTAGCAATTCCTGCCAGACATGCATAGGCACGCAGGTCACTTTCTGGACTTGATTGAAAACGAAGGTGTTTATAAACCTAGTGAGCCTCACAGCTCTTGCTCCCGGGCCACCTTGCTACCTCCCAACTTGTACTCATCGGACACCATATATGCAGTCGTTCCAGAGCCTTATGAACCGGAGATCTGTAGGGGAGCCAGGAGAGGCTAGATCGAGTCTAACCATTGGTTCGTCTTGCGATGCTGAGCATCTCCCTCCTTGCCCTTGTATTCACGCATTCCTCATGGTCCCTTCGGCACTGGTATTGTTTCTACCACGACCACATCATATGTGAGAGCATGCTGCTGCATTCATGTATGGTTGTTTATCCTGAAATACAAACAGGACGTTCCCTTATAGCCTTTCAATTCACCAATGTCGCCGGCTCCCGCTCCTATGCCCACGATGGAACTGTCGGTATGTACCTTCCAGCGTTGCAGAGCATGAGTCTTAATGGCATCTTCTCACTGCAGCTCTCAACCTGGACAACGCTAGTGGGTCGCGCGCCTTGCATCCTATATTCCCATCCTCACTGAAATTGATATCATACGCATATCAGATATGTCCATGAGGGTGGAAGATATTGTCAGTGCTCCTTCCATGTCCCATGATAATTCTCTCCTACAAGCGTCGGACCAACTCCCCCTTTCTACTCCCCTTCCCGTCACTCCCGGGCCCGGAGACTCCCCCAGACAATTCCAACACAGGTTCATGCAGGTCGGCACCGTGATGAGTGCACCCGAGCTCAAAGCGTACATTAACAAAACCAAAAACAATGGCCACATTTATTTCTGGTGTCACTATCCATCTTGCTCACACCGGAGTCACTTCGATAGCAGGCGGCAGATAATTTCCCACATCCGCTACGTCCACCTTAAAGAAAAGCCCTTCCGATGCACCTGGTATGCCTATGGCTGGGCCGTTAGCTCGAGAGACTTTCAGTCATATTGAACTATTACAGCGGTACGTACTTTGCGCACAAGCAAGACGCCAGTCGTCATGTCGACACGAGGAACCTAGGCAAAGTTCATGAATGCACTATGTGGTAGGCACATTCTTCCTATTTTTTCAGCCATGTTCAGACATGGGGTCCATCCGCTAGTCACAGATCGTACGCTCGTGCAGATTACCGCGATATGCACGGGAGGCGTTGCTTCATGAAAATTAAGGAGATATAAGGATCTGTGGATCACAACGTATGATTTGATCCTGTCAATGTGGGCAGCCTTGACGCGGACAATGCGAAAACGATTGTGTTTACGATGAATCTGCCATGTATTTGCGCCACAAACTCGGTGGAAGCGATATGAGAGTACATACTGTCCGTATAGCACTATACTGGTTGAGCCAATAGGGCGTATCTGATACAAATAAAAAGCCATAGCTAGCTGCACCTATGGCCTCGGTGTGGACAATGACCGCAGAGCGGAATATATTGGAGCATGAAGTTGTCATGTAACTCGCGAACAATGGGACCACGCGCAGGGAGCAGAGCTAGAGGGGAAGGACTTTGTGCAACCGGGGTTTGTTAGAGGAGGACGACGCATTGAAAAGAGCATAAATGATGGTTCCCAAGGAGGGGTGGATCTTGTCGGGTATATTGCTGCGCAGTGTTAAATGTTAGTCTCGCAGGACCGCAGACAAAAAAGTACATAAACTCCTTGAGTAGGCGAAGGACAATTCCCGCTCGCATGGCCGAACATGTGGAATAATACAAGGAGTTCCCCCTTCCTTTGAGCCATCTCCCTCCCCGTTGCGGTCGTCGAAAACGATGGAATCGTTGAACTAATACCAAGGCCAATAGCGCCCGCTCCGTGGGGGTGAATATTTCATAGATCTAGTAGTATCTTTTGTCTTCTGAGCTTGAGCTTATGAACGCTTAAGGAGCTGCATTTAAGGACAGAATACAGTTATATCAAGGAATCATTTAGACTGATTTCGACGCGTCACAGAAGTGGTCCGGTGCCTTTGCTTGACCTTCATTCATATGTGGGCCCAGCACGACCGACTTCACCGGGGATGGAAGGTGCTAGCGCAACGGAAGGGAAAGGGTAGTGCTTCCAGGGATTACACTAGAAGCAGAATAGCGGGAGTTTCGGCGCAAGAGTCCCCAGATGTCCTTCATCCACTGAGGCAAAACCGTTCAGATAACCAGGCATCGTATGTTTCCGTATTGACGTAGAACAAAAGTCTACTCCAAGCAAAATCTCGCGCGACAACCATCCCACAAAGTTTTTCGGCAATGAGACAGATGCAGTCTAACCTAAAAATGCTGAAAGGCGGTCGAAGAGGCGCGATTTGAGGGTGACTGCATGACTCACGCTTTGTGACTCGAGCCGAGTCAACGTCACACGTCACATTATCCAATAAACTTATGTTCCCAATGTCAACACTGCGAGGTATCCAATCTTTATCAAATAGTCCTGTCTCTCTTACGATCATACAGACACATGTAGGGTAGTCTTAGCGGCCACAGGTTCCGCACGAGCACTTGTCCTCGCACACGCACATAGTAACTCGGCTAACGAGTGTCTGCACTGCCTACGCGACCCGCCAAATCCACAATGTCAGTCTCGGACCAGCTCACGTCGACGAATGATGCAGTCCCGAAACATATTGTTGCCATTGCGATTGGATCCAATGTGGGCGATCGATATGCACATATCGAGAACGCACTCAGGGAGATGGAGCGTCGACATGAGGTCATTAAGGTCACAGGTACAAGTTTCCTATACGAGAGCCAACCAATGTATGTCGAGGACCAGGACAAGTTTCTCAACTGCGCCATCACGGTGAGCATCTGCAATGCCCAACTTGAGACTCAGTAATGTACCTTTCACAGGCGGAAACAACATTGCGACCAACAGAACTTCTTATACTCCTCAAAGGCATAGAGGACATCGTTGGACGGGTGAAATCTTCACGCAACGGACCACGCGCCATTGACCTCGATATCATTTTTTACGATTCAGTACTTTTTGATAACCGCAAAGGCGGCGGAGATGGTTCAAATGAGGGGGAACTCGTTATCCCACATGCTCGTCTGTGTGAGCGGGAATTTGTTCTTCGTCCGCTCAACGAGTGCGTACACATTTTCTGCCACCCCTTAGGGACTAACATTTAGCGCTGCGTTCAGCATTATGCCCGATTACATCCACCCCTCTTTAGGCACCACCGTGCGCGCTCTGTTTAACGTACTCCCCTCTTCCAGCCAACCCACCTTACAAAAAGTCTTACCCTTCCCTTCCCCACGTCACCGAGACATGATTTCCACACTCTGGCCTCTTTCGCTCAAAACCTACCTCATGGCTACCATCAATGCGACGCCCGATTCGTTTTCATCTGCTCCAAGCACTACAGCGTCTGCCGTTGATGAGGCACTCGCAGCGGCCGCAGACGGTGCGGATATCATCGACGTGGGTGGATACTCCACGCGTCCTGGCGCTACCTCCGTATCTCTCGAGGAAGAGCTCAAGCGCGTCGTCCCCGTCGTCCGCAAGATACGTGACAATGGAATCAAGATCCCGATCTCTGTCGACACATTCCGCCCTGCGGTACTGCGCGCCGCAGTGGATGCTGGAGCAAATTGTCTCAATGATGTTACGGCGCTGACAGGTGAACAAGACGATGCGCCGGGCGAGATGGCGCTGATGGTGCAAGAGCTCGGCATACCCATCGTGATGATGCACTCCCGCGGCGCGCACCGAGCGGGCGAGAATAAAGAGTATGGAGAACCCGGCGTTCTGGTCGGTGTACAGCAGGAGCTAGGGAAAAATATTAATCACGCACTGCGCTTTGGGGTACGTCGGTGGCATATGCTTGTTGATCCTGGTTTTGGGTTCTCAAAGACAACGGACGGCAACTTGGAGCTGCTGAGTCGTTTTCGCCAGCTGACAGCGCCTGGGCCGGACAGACTTCATCCAAACCCCTTAGAAGGCTTTCCTACGCTCGTGGGACTCTCGAGAAAGTCATTCTTAGGGAATTTACTGGGTAGAAAAACGTACCCTCAAGATCGAAATTGGGCTACGGCTGCTGCAGTCACTGCTGCTGTACAACAGGGCGCAGATGTCGTGCGAGTGCATAGGGTTCGCGACACAAGGGACGTGTTGAGAGTTGCGGACGCTGTTTGGCGAAAAGCACGACGATAATAGTACAGGGGAAACATGATATATATGTAATATTATTTGCACCAGGTTTCATGGCTCCATTTATGTACTGGCAATGTGGGGCATTATTCAAAAGTCACTTGCCAGAGCCAATGGCGGCTCGGCTCATAGAAGTATATGATGTGAGGTCTCGATGCATAGAGCAATGTGTAGGAGGCAGCATGACGAAGTGATAGCACATATGAAGTAAGATACGTGACTGGTCCCTGAAGAACGTTTTGATGACATACATCGCTGCCTGCGCAGCGCAAGCCCCAACGACATTTACTTCTCGGGATTCGGGTTCCTAAAGGGACGAGACATTAGTATGTAAGCAAAAGGTTAGAAAGCAAGCAACGATCAAAAGAGAAGTGTCAGATAGGAGCGAAAGACGTAGATGCATGTTTGTCAACATTGAAGTTTCAGTGTGAACTATGCTATAGTATTGGGGTTCATCATACAAGAGATAGCGGAAGCCGACCAGGAGCCGCACAGAACTGGTAAAAGTAAATACTCACATTCGCCGCTTGCCTCCTGGCAGAAGGGTGACATTCACGAATCTGGATGTAAAACATGTTGGCAACTGCAAGAATGAGATGCGGTAAACAACGCACCTGCGGTTGTAGACAATGCGCTTGTAGGCACGACCCTTAGGGGTCTTCTTCTTCTCCTGCTTATCAACCTTTGGTGTTTGAGATTTTACTTTACCCGCACGTGCGAGCGATCCGTGAACTAAACAAGGACATCAGCAGCATCAGTCATCGGCGAGCACTGAAGCGACCGCTAGGAAAGCTACCTAAGAGGTGAAATTTGTCAAGTAATCCATCTCCAAAAAGGGAGTGTAAGAAGCTAACCTTTTCCCATATTGGATGCGAGGAGGGCTTGAAGGAGCGACGCGAGCGATGTCGCTGTTTGAAGGTAATGCTGATGACTTGCGAGGGTGAGTGGCGGGGTTCGAAAAACAACTATAGTTTTGTAATAAGGTTTTAGCGCCTGTGGCCACCTCCGCCAGACTCCGCCTTTCAACATTACTGGATGTGCTTCACCTATCCTCAACCTCCGGATGCCCTGAATGCGGTTCAATTCGGGTCTTACTGTCCTATGAATTGGAAGCCAATGAGTAGGCTTGCGGACCGTTGACAGTTAGGTTTTCAATCTAATACTGACAGATCATGAAGTTATGAACACTAGATAGAAGCTTAGGCACGAGGATTTTATCTGGCATTGGGACTTGCATTTTTGGATTGCTCTCGTGAATCTCGATCTCGCCCAGATCGTATATGGCTGGATATCTTGGACAGTTCTTTAATGGGTCAGCCACATTGGAAGGTTTAGCTCCAGTCTGCCATCTTGTCCCAGCAAAAAGCCATGGAGTCAGAGCGTCTTCAGGCATATCAAAATCTCAATGTACCTGGTGGGCTGTCGCTTTGCCATCCACAAGGAGCTGTTTCTCAGCCGATAGAGGAACCAAATGGAACGGGCAGCCCCGCTTTCGTTGCCCGCAATTCTGTTCACCATCCACTCCCTACAGCTTATGTGGCTGAGGGTAACCATTCGGGTCATTCAATGGAGCCTGTCTTGTCTGCCAAGCCTTCTTTGGCATGTATGCAAGCCACGTCTTGTACTCCCATCTTTTTCTGCCCTTCTGAGGGCAGATCGACCAGGCATATAGCAAACTCTGGCACTAGCATTGGAAGTGGATCTCTTTCAAGGCCGGTGGACTATACAACTCACTCATCTGTGGCTCCAAGAACATGTGTTACAACCCCTTCAGCGTATGCTATCAAGGCTTTTCTGAGCCCAGAACAGGCACCTCGTCCACCTGGACTCAACTCGGGGCCCAAATCAGTTTCGGCTTGTCGGGTTGGTGTTTCCAGCTGTTCATCTCAGTCTACGAATGAAACGCGATGTCTCCACGTCCAATGCAGTCGACCCCCTTCGCCCGACAGGGCTTTTCATGATAAAGTTACGCATTTTGACTTGAAAAGTTCAGCTCCGTTGCCAAGTCTTCTAGTTCGCCTACGATCACCGCTCGTACCCATCACAAACTGCATCTTGTATGCCATTCAGCCCACGAGAGACCGCCGCACCTTCATGTCGACACGGACCATGTTCTTGCTTGGCTTTGTCCCTGGGCTATGGTTTTGTTTCTTCCTAGGTGGATGGCAGCTAGGAATGCGTGGTCGTGTCGAGAGGGCGCAACCATTACCTATTCACCAATGGCCAGTGGTGGATGGTGTGAGTGTCTGGCAGCGCCGATGCCGAGTCGCCGCGACGGTTACCTCGGTGCTCATAGTGGGCTCAGTGACCGGGGCACTGTTGTTGGCTGTGCGTGGGACGTAAAGATATTGCAAAAGCTCAATCTAAGCTGCATAACGAGATTGAACAATGGCAGAAGTACCAAATGTCAAGGTTTCCTGCATATACAGTATAGTCTCAAAAATATAAGTATATGTTATTGTAATGTTGTAAGTATTGTTAGGCACAGTTCTGCCTATTTTATTTCTGTAAACTCGTCGTTGGAATATTGAGATAGTATTCCGATTACTTGACCGTGCCGAGTCAACTAAAGTGCACAGGATTAATGGATAAGTTCATCAGGTAGCTATATAGGTAAGCGACCGCTCACGCGCGCTGGGTCACGGCACGTAACGTCACTGGTGATATCCGAATCCACTCCGAACGTATACTGCCAACACACAACGGCTGGCGACTTGCGCTGTTCAGTCCCTGTGGTTTCAATGTTCGACGTGCAACGTTCACCACAAACTAAATTATACTTAGTGTCTTCCATCTCCAGGAGGCAATTGAGCTCGCAGTGCAAACCCTTGGGAGAAGCTTGCATGCACATCCCGATGTGTTGCTCAGCCGACGCGATGATCAGTTGCCCGTGCAAGATCAAATAGATGAAGGCTACCTCCACAGCCTGGGTTCCTGAGGCCTGAGGAAAGTGAGTTTTCTGATCTCGTGAGTCGTGAGACCCTCAGCTTTGGCGACCTCAATTACCTCTCGCTTGCGGACACCACATCAATTACACCTAGTTGCTGCAACGTGTAACTCGAAGGGCGTCTGTGACGCGACGAGTTTGCGAATGGCGTGGACTTCTAGGTAAACACAACCTAGACTTTCCCAGTGTAGGAGTGATGTTTCACCATTATGTGGACCCTAAGTCTCCCTACGCCATTACTGTACAGTGTACCATTGTTTACCTGACTGTTTCCGCATGATGTGGCAACTACCCGTCTAGCCCAAGTCCGCGCGGGTTGGTTAGGTATATAGCCTGGAACTGCCAGCCATCATTTCAGTAAACAGAAAACGATGATCGAGCCAACGCCCAACGGTCCCAACTTTTACTAGTCAACAGTAGGGACCAACATTAATGAAATTTCCTGGACTGATGCATCCAGCTGTTATTGCTGCTCCGAGCTTAATGTCGGGAAACATCGGCTACACCTCTGTGAGTCCAGGATGAATGTGTAGCCGTTCCAACACTCCTAATCAATGATGAGCTCTAGAGTCCGTTAAAGTACTTTCGACTCAATGCTAATGGCTCCGCCTGAATCCTCCAGTTCCTCATATGCTTCATCTACGGTGCATTCACAGGACTCATTGTCACGGAGAGAAATAGCATCTATGTCAAATACTTAAGCTCGGAGCGCGGCTTGTTTCCTGTTCCGACCTACTTGAAGAAACGCCGATAGCTGCCGGGGCCGAAGCAACTTCCCCTTATAATACCTTATAACAAGATACGCCGGTTTATCTTTTGCTTTTAAGAGACCGGATGTAAGAAACAGAATGTGGATGGATATTAGAGTAAGATTTCTTCATAAGTTACATTCATGGTAATGGCATAGGCATATTCTAACATCAAGGTAATGGATTCTTGAGATGGTACTGTAAAGTTGACCATGGGAGAAGACAGGATGTGTGAGGTCTATGCCTACCCTATCAAGGATGAGTCTCTGACAGCTGTTGAATGTTGTGGCATATGCAGGTGTGAGTGGAAATTGCTTTCAAAGTAAGGTGTTCACTGAAGGAACAAACGGGACTTATGATCAGCCGTTTGGACGCTGAAAACCAGTCCCTGAATGGCTCCGGATCAGTGCCCAAGGCACTGGTTTGGAGTGTCTCAAGCGACCTCGGTAGGCACGATCCGAAGTAGAGATCATGACCGTGTTAGGCGCATTTCGACGCTGTAGAGAAGTCCCACTTTGGCTGGAATGAAGCTCATATTGTCACTTGTAATAGAGCAAAACACACTGGTATCAAGAGCTAAATACACTGATTATGACCGTCCAAAGCACTGATACAGAACGTTGCAAAAATAAAAACGTGAGCTGGCGGCAGTGCCGGATGAATATCTAATGGTTGAAAGGAGACGATGCACGATGGTTCCTGAGCGGAGGCGAGAGCTAAGCGAGAGCGATGCAGTACGAGAGTCAAATGAGGGTTGAAGGCAGTAGGAAAATTGAAGACAGCGTGAATTGAAGGCATGCAGTATGAGAGTCGAGGGAAGTAGGAGCTAGAGTCAAAGGCGGTGCGAGGGTTGAAGGCAGTAGGAGAGTCGAAGGCAGTGCGAGAGTCGAAGGCAGTGCGAAAGTCGAAGGCAGTGCGAGAGTCGAAGGCAGTGCGAGAGTCGAAGGCAGTGCGAGAGTCGAAGGCAGTGCGAGAGTCGAAGGCAGTGCGAGAGTCGAAGGCAGTGCGAGAGTCGAAGGCAGTGCGAGAGTCGAAGGCATGCGAGAGTTGAATGTAGGATGCTAGAGGATGATAAGGGCAGTAGTGCACACTGCAGAAGGAACCTTGAACAAGGTGGGCAAGCAGTGTTGCAATTAATTGTTGTGTTCTTCAATTGCATCCAAGTGGTTGTCATCTGAGTCAACAACAACAACCTGCACATAATATATTCAAAAAATGAATGTGCACATGATATGGAGATAAGAGCCCACCTTGCTTTTGTTCCTTGTGTATTTTGAAGGGCCAGCAGCCGCCTGTGTGCCCAGTCAATGTAAGCCAATGTTTGAAATCTGAGGGTTGAAAAAATGAAGGCTTACATTAGCTGACTTGTTTCCTTTGGATGGCTTAGCTCCCTGTCGTAGATAGCATGAATTAGTGCATTAGAATGCACTGATACTCACACATGTACTGTTTTTGCGAGACTCGGCTGAATGAACAGGCAATATTCCGGTGAGAAAACAAATGAATGAGACATTTTCAACTACTTACATGTGCCAGTCCTTCAAGGTTCTTGAAGCATTTGGCCTATTCAGGATGGTATATCGAGTTAGTGTAATATAACCTGGCAAAATATAAATGACTTCTCACTGGTAGATTGGCACCATTGGGGGCCTGGGGCCGCTTGGCATGGGAGCTAGCATTTCCTGTTCCCATTCCATTATCATCTTGTGACAGGTTCAGACCGGTACACTGAGGATGGGGTTTTGGTTTTGGTTGGGAGTGGGAAGAGCTCATGCTCGCAGATGAGATGGCCTATGTATGAGGTGTCCATAAGAAAGAATAGGCCACCATTTGATTGTTTTACTCACCTGGGCTGCAACAGTGGCACTTTGAGAGGGCCCTGGGTCTGGCTGCGCATCATTTGATGTTGAGGGGTGCTTGGATTTGGCAGTAGATGTGGGGGCTGTTTTCTTTTGATGTGTTGATGTGTCCTTGTTCTTGTTCTTCTTACCTGCATGAGCAGCAGTGGACTTCTTGGCTGCCTCATTAGCTTTTCTCTTCTTGTTCTTCTTACTCTTTATTTTGAGATGAGGTTTGGTGCCATTGCATTCAGCTTGGCACCTATCACTCTCACATGCCTGTTCAGATGAGTTCTTGAGGTATTGCTGGACAAGAGCATGGACTGGCCAGAGAGCTTGGAAATGGTTGAGTTCTGGGTGATCCTTGACAACCTATACAACCATTAGTAATTGGCATATGCACCAAGAATAAGATGATATGTACATTGACTTCAACAAGCAGAAGCTCACGTTTGTCTTGGTCCCTGTCAAGATTGGAATTTAGGGCAAAGATAAAACATCAGTGTAATTCCGACATGGGCCTACAGTCATAGCAAATAACCCAAGAGTAGTATGCGATGAATTGCACACGTCCTTGAGGAAAGGTCACCCCAGTTCAGGTGTTCCTTTTGCTGATCCAAACATTCCTGTGAAGTGCTGTGAATAGCAGTCTCGGTGATGCCCCCAAAGGGGTGTAGTGAATAAGATCAAAGGTTCAAGCTCACTGTTAGGCACAACTACTGATGAGGGAGTAGGTTGTTGCACTAAGGTTTTTCCTACTAGTGAGGAGTCAAATAACAAGGTAGACATATGATAATTGAACTAGAGAACTGTACAGGTGGAATTGAAATACTTTATAGTAAAAAAGCAAATGCAGGGAGGGATGGATGGAGAGAGGCTTCATGGGGTAAGGCAGCTGATGGGACCTATGAGTGAAACCTATCAGCTAGACCAGACTTCCGCTCACATCTGGTGACCCTGCATACTACATGGGAGCTGCGAATGATGCAAAATGAGGATGAAGTATCATGGCACAATGGTGAAGAATATGTTTGGTGACCAGCGAATAGAAGTGAGATAGACTGTAGCAGCCTTGCCAACATCAGTGTGATAGAAACCCGCCAGCCAGATTGACATAATTTGCTGAACTTGAGATGTGGAAAACAGCAGTCATGTGTTAAGACCGGGTCTTCGTGTGGGACCTCGGGGGGGCTCGGACCGAGCTTAACCGAGGAGTACTAGTAAGGGCTAGGCTTCAGCTTATGTGCTGCGCCATCCACTATTACACGGGCCCTTGATTTCAGATCGAGGTGGGACAAGAGAAGTGGGAGGACTAAGAGACCAAGGAGCGAGAAACTAGGAAATGATTCGAAGGGTATCTAGTTTGGTTTCTGACTGAAGAACGAAGTACATACAGAGTGAGACTTATATACGGATACCAAGGAAACAGGGTCGGACAGAACTAACTAGGGGAATCAAGGAGTTCGGGGACGGAGTATAGGGAACAGGCTCGGGCTCGGGCTCGGGCTCGGGCTCGGACTACTTTGGGACGGGCTCGGATAAGGTCGGGCTCGGGGTATGGGCTCGGAACGGGGTTAGTTGCCGAATATGGTTGCCGGAGATCCGCGAGGGACCGGATCATAACATCATGACAGTTTCCAAGACAATAGCGAATGTTGAGGTGTTTTCCTGCCCAGAGATGAACCAAGCACTCAGGCAATAATCAGTAGCAATGATACCTTGATAATGCAAGGAGACTTACCAGAATGTCAGTGTACCAAGCAGTATCATTGTCAAGCCCAATCCTGTGATGAACATTGAAGTGACAGCCACCAGTTCCATGTGGCTTGAAAATCTTGTCAACAGGTCCTAGTTTGGCCTTTGCAATGAGCTCTGCAAGGGTTAAGTCTTGCATGGGGTTTATGTCTTCTTCATCTTCATCTTCATCATCCTCAACAGGATTGTTATCATTGGGCTCATTATCGTTATTAGAATCCCTGTTATTGTCAGCCACACCTTCATGAAGTTCTTCCTCAGTCTCTTGGTTACCAGGAACACTCTCAGAGCTGTTCGAGACTTCAAGATCATCAAAAGTGCTCTGGTGCGAGTCATTGTCGGTCTGATTAGTCTCTGATGGATCAGGTACCACTGCTTTGTCATATTCTTCTGGAATGTTAGTATCTTCACAGTCATCAGTGTTGGAAATAGAGTTGGTGTTCATTGAAGCCTGAGGTGTTATGGTAGCTATTTAAGTACAGGTGCCCCGGCTATATATGAGTATATGCATGCAAAAAAAATAGGTTAGTTGACTCACAGTTCTTCATTGTACTCACAATATCATTAGGATTTATTCCTGCAGCACTGAAGGCTTTGGCCATTGCTAATGCAAACAAACAGTGAGACTGATGCTTTAGACAATGAAGAGGTCAAGTGACACATAAACAAGGCTTACCCCAGAAACTTGCTAGTATGTTTGGATCCTGGAACATTGAGAAGTCTATATTTCAGACAAAGTACCTGTTTGACACATGTATGGGCTGGTAGTGTAGTTGTGTCAACGTGGTTAGGGAAAAGAAGTGAGCTTGGTTAGAGTGCTGGACTTGAATTGAACTTAGAGATTTTCACATCATTGCATTAAGAATTTTCACTCCATGCCAGGTCAATCTATCCCTTGCCAGTGCAAAGCCTCTTGCACTAAGCTTCTGGGCCCAAGACAAAAAGCATGTCATCATAAACTCCAAGCCACCCTAGATAATGGCAATGACTCACCGGATCAAAATCTCACTAGTGAAAATGATCAAGGCTCACTAGCTGCATCAGGGACCAAGGACACTCCCCAAGATGCTGCCAACCAAGATCCTATAGGTGATGTCATGCGGGGTGATCAGATTGATGAGGGCCAAGGAATAGATGAAGCACACATAGAATTGGATAATGGATCTGACTCAGATCTATCAAATGCAGCCCCAAGTGTAGCCTCGCACTCAGAACTAGAATTGGAAGGAGAAGGTGTAGGCCAAACAGAATCTGAGTTTGAGGATGACGACAGTGAGCCAGATGATATTACGGCTGAAAACTTCATACATGTTCTGTAAGAAAGGTATGGCAATGCCTGTTATGATCTGGTTCCTCGTGGATCTCCGGTGACCATATTCGGCCACTAACCCCGTCCTGAGCCCATACCCTGAGCCCAACCTTACCCGAGCCCATCCCGAAGTAGTCTGAGTCCGAGCCCGAACCCTGTTTCTCATCCATCCCCTAGCTTCATTACAATCCCTTAGATAGTTTGTCTGACCCTGTCCCTCTGTCCTCCATATATAAGTCTCGCTCTGTATGTACTTCGCTTTTCAGTCAGAAATCCAACTAGATACCCTTTGAACCCTTTACTAGTTTCTCGCTCCATTTTCTCTTAGTCCCTCCACTCCTCCTGTCCTGATCTCCTTCTGAAATCAAGGGCATGTGTAATAGTGGATGGCGCAGCACATAAGCTGAAGCCCAGCCCTCCCTAGTACTCCTCGGCCAAGCTCGGTCCGAGCTCCCCCGAGGTCCCACACGAAGACCTGGTCTTAACAGTATTTCTGACTCCCACTTCAACATTACACTAACAACTATGTCTACCACCCGTGCTAGAAGTATTACACTTCAACACATCTCGGAATGATGCCGTCTTTCCGAGCGTCCCGAAAGCCCTCCGAACTTCCCTTCCGCATCCATCGAACCTGCCAATGCCCCAACCGATAAAGGCAAAGGTAGGGAAGAGGACCTTTCCGACCATGATCCCCTAGGCGAGGGTTCCTCGGCCAAGGTTCCCGAAGGAAGCCCCGGCAATCCCAGGGATCCCGAGGACCCCGATGGCGATGGTCCGCCCTTGGGGGAACCAGCCAACCCTGACAACAATGGTAGCGAACTCATATGTCAACTCCTTACCAACCTCGCTAAACTTCACCCTATGGAAACCCGAGCTAAGGTCAAGGAGCCCGATACTTATGATGGCACCGACCAGGCTAAGCTTCGCACCTTCTTCTTGCAATGCCTGCTCAATTTTAGAGATCGCCCAAATGCCTTTCAGACGGGAGCCTCTAAAATCCAGTATGCCATCTCTTACCTCACCAGCTCAGCTTTACAATATTTCGAACCTGCAATCCTCGGCGAACTTGTTCCCGAGCCTATCTGGCTCTGGGATTGGGACAGCTTCAAGAACAAATTCGAGCTCAACTTTGGGCTGTTCAATACGGCTGCTCAGGCCGAGATTGACCTTGAAAAAATCGTCATGAAGGAGCATCACAAAGTCGCTCGTTATTTCATTGAGTTCGCCCGAGCTTTGACCCAAACTCAATGGAATGACGCAGTGCTCCGACACTTCGCTTACAAGGGCCTCGCCAAACGAATCAAGGATGACTTACTCCACTTTCCGAGATTCACGAGCTTGGCCGAGCTTCGAGGCTTTGCCCTCGAGTGCGACAGCCGTTACTGGGAAAGGAAGGAATATGACACTATTGCTACCTGCAGTAGCCAAAACACTAACCGACCTTCCAACCAGTCGAACAATACCTCCAATCAGTCTAGCGGCTCTACCAACCCAAAGAACCATAACAAGACTAACTCGGGTAAAGGTTCGACTAACAACAGTAATAATACGGCCAACGCACGAACCACACCCGACCTTATCAACAAGCTTGGTAAGGACGGCAAGCTCCTCCCCGACGAACAACAACATCGGATAGACCAAGGACTTTGCTTGCTCTGCGGCATCAAAGGCCATATGGTCAAGGACTGCCCGAAGGCAAACAAGAAACCTAATGATGGTAATGGTTCATCTGGCACTAAAGGCAGGTCCAACAAAACTTCAGATACGAAGACTGATTTGGCTTCAACCTCGGAGCCAAAAAAATAATCAGCAACCTTGGACCCACACAACCCGAGGATTGTGGTGACCTCAGCCGTGTATTTAGACTCAGTGCCGTTTCTGATTCCTTATCCAAAGACTCTCTTTATGTAGATTTGACTTCGCCCCTAATCCCCACCGTCTTTTTCGTAGCATTAATTGACTGTGGTTCCTCTGATTATTTTATTGAATCCAAGTTTGTAGAGAAATATGCCTTGACTACTTATCCTGTTACACCACTACCGTTAAAACTATTTGATGGTAGCACTAACACTACTATCACCCGAGCTTTAGATCTCCCTATATGTTTTCCGACCGGCGAAGGACACTCAGTTACTCTCTATGTAACCTCGCTAGGCTCGAGTTGCTTGGTGGTACTTGGCCACAACTGGCTCGCCCGCTACAATCCGTTGATTGACTGGGCATTGGGCAGTATTACCTTCAAGACCTCCAAACCAACTTTGGTCCCTGCGACTTCGGCGACTTTGGCTCGCTCCGCTACCCTTCGGACGACCACCTTGCCTCCAACCTCCGATCCTCCTCAGCCACCTTTGAAGCTGGTAGCACCCCTGGTTTCCCTAGTCAATGCTCCCGCGTTCTTACGTGCCAGCCGGCTAAGAAAAAGGATGGGTCATTACGGTTATGCATCGATTTCTGAGGTCTTAACCAGATCTTGAAGAAAGATTGCTACCCTCTACCCCTCATCGCTGACTTACTAGATGCTCCAAAGCAAGCTCGCATATACACCAAAATTGACCTCAGGCACGTGTATCACCTCGTCTGAGTTGCAGAAGGAGACGAATGGAAAACAGCCTTCAGGACTCGTTATGGGTCCTTCGAATGGTTAGTTATGCCTTTCCTCACTAATGGACCCGCTGCCTTTCAGAGGTTCATGAACAATGTTTTCGCCAACATGCTTGATGTATGCGTGGTGATTTACTTGGACGACATACTCATTTACTCCAATGACTCACCTTCGCACGAGCTTCACGTCAAAGAAGTACTTTGGCAACTTCGGAAACATGGCCTATGTCCCCGAGAGGACAAGTGCGAGTTCCACTGAACTATGGTCGAATTCCTGGGCTACATCCTCTCGCCCGAGGGCCTCACTATGGATGAAGCAAAGGTTAAAGTTATTCAAGACTGGCCCAAGCCTCGGAAGGTCCGCAACATCCAGTCCTTCCTCAGCTTCACCAACTTCTACCGACATTTCATCTACAACTATTCCACCATCACCGTACCCCTCACAAGACTTACTCACAAGGGTACCCCTTGGAACTTTGGTGAGGACTGCTGATGTTCCTTTGAGATGTTAAAAAAGGCTTTCACTACTGCTCCTATCTTGACTCATTGGATTCCTGATCAACCTTTGATAGTAGAGACGGATGCCTCAGACTACACTCTCGTGGCGATACTCTCGCTGCGAACCTCGGAAGGCGAGGTTCACCCAATCGCCTTCCATTCCTGAACTTTCACTTCGACCGAGCTTAACTACGATGTTCACGATAAGGAACTCATGGCCATCTTCGAAGCTTTCCAGCGGTGGCGACACTACTTGGAAGGCTCAGCCGACCCGGTCGATGTTATTACCGACCATAAGAACCTCGAATACTTTTCG
>QFFB01009726.1:0-16121 GCA_003316465.1 Ramaria cf. rubripermanens
ATTTTCACAATGTGGATTGTGATTTGGTACTGATAGTTATCAAGTTGCTTTCCTAAAGGTCACACATCCCCCCATAATGAGATATCGTCAACAGCTTCCATGTGTTTTATAAGAGAGATAAGATGGCAGTTTTCCTTTATAGCATTTTGTAGCACATAGAGGGTAGATGCTGTGCTGCTTTGGACTTTAGGAGGAGCCAACAGCTGCTGTTCAACAAATATTAATGTTGAACACTGTATATTGTCCCAGCCTAAGCTGTGAGGTGAACATGCCAGCAGACATGCATGTTCCATACACTCTAATGCTATGGCTTGTTGTGCCATATGCATAGATCAGTATGAAACAGCTAGTCCAAGGTGTGCCAAGATCTTGAGGACATTCTTTGCTCATGAGGTCTTTTCCACAAGAAAAAGAGAAAGGAGTAGAGCTAGTGATACAAATTTTTATGACCTGTGATTTGCTAGTTGAAGACAAATAACATGTGAAATCTGAAAGAAAATATTTGAACAAGCAGTCAGTTTGGAGCTGATAAACGACATACATTATCAGGGGATTTTGTTTTGTTGATGACATTTGCCCTATCAGAAGCAGCTGCTTGGTGTAATATTGCCAGCAGTGTTGGTGCATGGGAGTTAACAGGGAAATAGCCTGTTTTTCTGAGTGAGAAGTCCAGCAGCTCATTCACATTTGTGTCTGATACTTTGATGTTGACAGAATGAACTAGACCATCCATTTCTTGCTACCGTTTCAAGTATCATGTGCAAAGCCCAAGGTGTCATCCACAACTTTAGCTTAGCTTGAGCTGAATTATTGTCCATCCACTCATCATGCATTCTTAGCATAGAAGGGTCACCAATTTGGAACAGCGGAGCAATGCAAGGCTTAAATTCTGGTTCTTGAAATACCATACTTAACAATTGTCCTAGGCCAATTTTTTGATCTTGAAGATACCTCAGCACATGTTGTATGTGTTCCTTAGGTGACAATTGGGGTTTTGATGCAGATCCAGACAAATTACAACTCTGAGCATGCAAAGCACTAGGCAACCTACATGCAGACCCAGTACTGAATGAAACATTTATTGGTTCTGACACGAGACGATGTGCACGAGCATAAGAATGCTGCACATAGTTCATTTCGTTGTGTGTAGCGTATGCGGAGGGCCGAAACGAGATATTCAGGTGACGAACGACGAAGGCCGAGTCTTTGGGCCACTGGCTTTGTAATTTCAACCGACCCGAGGCCATGGTCTCGGGCCCGGAAAGTGCCGCCCGGAGCTCATGGGTAATCGGAGCTCAATTCACCAGTCTGTCTGACGACGTAGCCTTAGCACATAGTATATCGACAGGCTGGGTACGAGTCTAACAATTTCCAACATTATGCTGATGCGGGGAAGCCAGCCCGGCTGTTTGGCCATTGGAGTTGTAATTGAATCATGTGATCACCAGTCTGAAACGCCTGTGACCCACGGCCCTATGTACAGTTACATAAATTTGAAGCATTTACATCACGTGCGAGTCGCGGTAGACGTCCACAACGCGTCCACATACTCTTGGATTGGACAAAAGCTGGCGTTGTCTAGGATCTATGATCTCCTACGCGCGACCACTTGTCAATGGAATCTCAACAACAGCAAATCACCAATAGCCGAACGACTCCGGTCCACGTAAAATCTGTACGATGGCTCTGTCGCCTTCCACAAGTCTGAGCAAAAGCGTTCCCCTGGTGGGTGTTGTGGTTTATTTTGCTTGGGGGGGGCGGCTTTCTGCGTGTTAACGACCATATCTACGCATGTCTACAGATTCCTCGCACTCGTTCACGAAGCGCAAGTTGATATATTAAGGATATTTCACACAGCGACCCCAGAAGCTAATGAAAGGCACTTTGAGAAAATACAAAAGAAGGGATATGCTTGTGGAGTTACATAAATATAGAACAACCGGCTGAAATCTGTGTTCATCTGCAACCAGTTAGGAGGCCCTCTGCTCCACTATGCCAATATGACACAGGTCGGCGCTCCTCCCGGGCAGTTACTGCAATTCCCATGGTCAGTGTGTGGACTTCTCATGACACGCGGGAGATGGCCACTTACGGGATCAGAGTCTCAGTGGCACCCGGATCAGTCGCAAGACTCGGGAATGGAGAGCCACATGACTGCTCAATGTCGGCTTGGGTTTTTGTGGCAGGGAATCTAGCCACAGGCGGTATGATCAACTCGATCCTCATGTGACGGATAAATACTCACGTGGCAGGTTTGCCAGACGCGGGAACGGGCTGGGGAACGGCGTCGGAGCAGTCGATGAGCTTGGATTCGTCATTGCCAATAATAGCCATCTTAGCCATGGCATTCTTGAAGGCGTCCGACATCTTCTCCTGCTCGTTGACGAAGCCTTGCCACGTACATGCCGTCCTAGAGTCTTGGGGGAAAGGTTTGTCAGCGTCACGTCGCACGTCGCACGTGAGAGGCACTAACCACGAGCGAAGGAGAAGTCCGACTGCAAACGGATTTCACCAACGTCGGCGCCTTGGCTCAATGGGAGGGGGGACAACGCCTCGCCTGGAGTTGAATATATCAGCGTCAAGGCATGTTGTTAGAGAGGTGAGTCATACCGACGTTGCCGGTGTCGTTGGCGGGTCCAGGGAATCCGACACCCTTGAGCAGCACCTCAAGGAAGATCTGGGTGTCGAAAGTGAAGGGCGTCGAGTCAAAGGGGACCTGTTGAATGGCAGGGTCGATGTGGTCCGAGCGGGCAATGGTGTGCGATGCCAACAAGGCAATGACCTCATCGGGGGAGAAGTTTCCGCCGTCAGCCATACGGGCAAGGATACTGTCGATAGAGTCTTGAGGTTCCGGAATGAGGCCGTCGGGGGCGGGGGCAGTAGCGTTGGGACGTCCGGCCAAGAACTGAAGACGGGGCGCACCAGGGCAGTTGGTGATGGCGACGGCACCAGCGAACTGGATGAGATCACCAGCAGTGATGGTGTTGTGCCTCTCGAGGAATGGGGTCAAGAAGGCGACACTGTCACTTATACCAAGGTTCGCGTGGAAGTTTGGCTCGACGTTGGGGAAGATGAGCATGGACCCATCAGCACCTCCACCGGATGGCAGTCCTTGAGCCGCCAGGGCGGGCGAGAATGCAATGGCGTCGTCTTTAATGAAATTGATCAGTCAAGGGAGATTGGCGCTTGGAATCAGGGCTCACGGAAGGTAAGGCGCAGTGCCTCGTGGACGTCCTCACCGCAGTTGTTGCCAAACCTTCAGTATTGTCAGCGAGTGACTACAAAAAATGCTTTTCCCATGGGGCTGCTCACAGATTGGTCTGGAGATCCTGGACAAGAGGGAAGAATGCGCAGCACGCAGCGTTCGCAGTAGTACTGCCATCAGGGCAGGTGTGACGCTTGAGGGTTGCGGCCTGGACAGCTGCGACGGAGACACCGATGAAAGCGAGGAGTGTTTTTAAGCTCATGTTGACCGCTGAATACCTTGCTACCTGTTGTGCTACCTGAAAGAGGTGAGGGTTTGTGTGTTCTCTACCCCGTATTTATATGGTTTTTTTACACAGGTTTTGGTCTGTCCTTGTTGCCAATGATACGAGGCCTAGTTTTGGTAACCAATAACAGAGCAAGTATACAGAACTTACTTTCACAGCCGTGGTACCCAGGGTAATGCGCAACTACCTGAAGAAACACCAATCTGACTGAATGGATGATCCAATAACAGTCCCGCGGCTTCCAATCGCTCAGGAACTTTTCACGAACTGGCGGGCTGGAGAAGGCCCCCGAATGACGGAACCCGAATATTGGTCTCCCATGCAGGCGTTGAGCCACGGAGCGAACGGACGCGGCCCCAGCCCAGAGTCTCTTAAAGTTATATATAGCTTCTGCTTCGTATTTTTACCCTACCCCTATTTCGGGTACACCAGTGGATTTTGAGCTTTTGCCTCTGCGGGCACCGATGTTATGGTATAGGAGCCTGCATGGGCCGATCAGGCATGGATGGCACATCAATGAGAACTGACGCGCCTTCAGCCGCACCCTCAATCCACCCTGCAATTAATTTGTCGGTGTCCAGCAAGTAAAATCTGTTTGGGCTTTCACTTTGAAGAATAAGATAATAGCTTCAGCTAGCTAACATTAACCATCTTTATCCTCCGTCTAAGATCTGGTGCTAGGCCTTATCCTGTACTTACAATATCGCAAGGATTGCGCGGAGCGGGCGCCTGCGAACTGTATATATACCTCTTTCGGAAATTCAGTGATGCACACAGCATGAGCGTAATGTATGAGCGTGCGTATTCCAGTGCAGCTTCCAACCACATCTATCAAGTCCATCATTCCTTCATGTTAGTAAGTCTCTACTCTTATACTAGTAAGCTTGACTCCAGCACCTGACTTATCGCCGTCCTGCTGTCTCTGACACTATTCCGGGACACGAAAATCTATATTTAGTCCCATGGTTCTGTTTTCTCGCATGCCTGCATGCGATGATAAGCCATGGCTATGGTATTCTTGACAAATAGTTGGCGTTTCAGCTGATTAATACAACGAGCATCAATATCATATTCTCGCAGCTCGCCTGAAGGAACAATATATCGGCAGGATCATACATGTCACAAGCTCCAGTTGGCAGGCATACAACGTACACAATTTTGTCATACGCAGCTATGGCAGGCTATGGCAGGCTATGGCTGTCGATACGTTTCGTCATAGACTGCGGTATTTATCTCCAATTGTTTCACCAGCGGGATCACTGGTCGTTAGGCCGTCTAAACTCTAGGGAGAAGCAAGGGAGACCGCTCCACTTCGGAAATCTTCGGTTACACAACTTCGGTTCCTGCTTGTTCCTACCTATGCAGGAACTCGTGGCTGATATTGTGTATACTCGCGATGCCACTGGTCTTTACTAGATTTTAGCTAGAAACCTATTCATAGCTTTGTGGCGCCGAGGACTTCCTTTGCCGAGAGCTATATAGAGGGAACATGAGGCAGTCGGTAGACTTCTCCTTCTTCCCACCTCTCTCGGTTGGTGCCTCCAAGTATGTGCACTGCGTGTTTTCCAAGTATGTCACGTGACCAAAGTCAATGCCAAACTGCTAGTATCCCACGCAGCGTTCTTTCAGCTTCATATACATAGACAAGGGGAGCATGAGGGTGGGAACCGTGGTTCTATCCCTCTTCCCAGCAGTACTAGCATCTCAGGCTCCGTTCATCATGTCCACGACGCATATTTCGAACGAAACATTCGCGTTCAAGGAGGGAGCCGACATCTTCTCGCCTAAAAGCCTCATTGAGCTCGTCAGACCTGGCGGAGGGGTGGCGAATGATGCAGGCGACCTTGTGCTCATCCCTTCTAGCAAATACTCTTTTCAGGATAAGGAGTGGGTTTACACGTAGCCTCGGGGCTGTTCGTCGGTGTACTCAGTCTCTTACACTCAGGACGCAGAAGGGCATCTATGTTGCGCCCCTCAAGGCGAACGCGGCCTCCGTTGACTTTCTGGCTCTCAAAGAGGGCGACGCTTTCTGGCTCGATTCCCGTACTGTGGGACACGTAATATCCGGTAAGGATAGCAAACCGCAGGAACTTTATGCTGTATCGCTCAAGTACAAGGACGAGTCTGTTGCATTTGCATCAAACGCGCCTATCTTGGTCGGAACATTTCCGGCATCTGGCTTGGCCAATTTTAAGTACTCCACGGAGGGTGGCACACTTGTTTTCTCTGCTTATGTCTGGCCTGATGTAAATCGTAAGTGAATGCCCACACCACACCTCCGATGTTATTTATTTTTAACCCCTTTGTGCGCAGTTGCAACGGTTCAAGAACAAGACACTGCTTTCGAGAATCGCGGCACGACAGCCCTTGTATACGATCAGACCTATGTCCGTCACTGGGACACGTGGACAGGCCCAAAGAGGTCTACGCTGTTTAGCGTAGGTCTGAAGAAAGCGGACGACGGACAATGGCTCTTACAGGACAAGTATATTGCCCCTCTGAACGGGACTGGTCATGTAGGGAACCGGCTTACATGTGATGAGCGCTAACCAGACCCCGTAGGATGCTCCAGTCGAGCCCTTCGGCGGAACGGACAACTTTGACGTGTCTGCTACTCACATCGTTTACACGACCAAGGACCCCGCTCTCCCCGTTGCGTGGCATACACGCCAGAATGTACACACGTTATTAGAGACGCTCTTTTATACTTTCCAGACTAACTCTCCTACAGGTTTACATCGTCCCGTCGCAGGGCGGCGATGCCCCACGCCAGTTGACTACTGGAAAACAAGGAGCGACGGGTAGTCCTGTGCTTAACAAGCAGGGCACACAGGCAGCTTGGACTGAGATGGACAAGGACGGTTACGAGGCTGACAGGTATGTCGCGTACAAAAGTTCCATCGAGCTCCTGGGACCATGTTTTTCAGAGCCAAGATCGTTGTGTACGACCTCATAAAGGATGTAAGATTCACTGTGACTCCCGACTGGGATCGCTCTGCCAACCAACTTACAGTGAGTGCTATTTATAGCCATAGTGACCCTGACATTGTTGCTCCAATTATTGTTCCCACAACACAGTTTTCGCCATCTGGTGACTCGTTGATTTTCACAGCCTCGGATTCAGCACACGTGAAAGTGTTTAGGCTGCAGGTTCCTCCCACCCCATCCTCATCCGACGTACGCATGTCGGACATACCGGATCCGGTCGCTCTCACGCATGTACATGCGGCGTCATCGGTGCAGCCCCTTTCCAATGGCCGTGTGCTATTCACTCAGTCATCTTTGACCTCTCCCAACAACGTTTTCATTCTTTCGGGGCTTGAAACCCCTTCAAAGCCTCTCAGTGTGGAACAGATCACACGGTTCTCGGAAAATGAGTTGCAAGGGAAGTACTTGGATGAAGGTGAACAATACTGGTTTGAGGGCGCTGATGGTATGACTGTGCACGGTTGGATATTGAAACCAAAAGGTTTCAAGAAACATAGTAATGCTACCACAAAGACCAAATGGCCGGTAGTATTTATGATACATGGCGGACCACAAGGCAAGCGAAAGCCTGGCGCAAAGGATAAAATTAACTAACATACTCATAGCCGCATGGGATGACTCCTGGTCCACAAGATGGAACCCTAATGGTACGCGTTTCATCACCGAACACAGGCCTTGCATTAATGATATTTTTGCCAGTGTTCGCACAGCAGGGCTACTTTGTGATCATGCCCAACCCCACAGGTTCAACCTCATTTGGGCAAGGTCTGTGATGTCGTAATCAACGATCCCCTAATTGCCTTATGGCTGGTTGGTTCTAGAGTTTACGGATCGAATCGCTGAGAACTGGGGGGGCAGACCCTTTGAAGATCTCCAAAAAGGGTGGAAAGCAGCGCTAAAGCTCTATCCGGAGGTGGCTAGGCGCCCATAACTTCCTCACATACTCACCTGATGAACACTAGATCGATGTTAACAGGGCGGTAGCAGCCGGGGCCAGCTGGGGAGGCTATGCTATCAAGTATGTCTCCCTTGTGATGTAATTTGGCTATGAACCTCACGTGACCAGCTGGATCAATGGGCATCCCGAATTTGGCTTTGGATTCAAGGCACTCGTTTGTCATGATGGTGTTGGTTGTCATATTGTGGATATTCCTGAGACCTAGCGAACTGATTTTCGGATACCATTAGGTGTTTGACACCAGGTACAATGGTTTCTCAACCGAAGAGCTCTTTTTCGTATGTTACTCATCTCATTCAGGATGCACTCCTTACTAACATACACCCTCAGTTCAATCATGAATTCGGGGGCGAACCTTGGTCGACAAAGGGCAGAATCCTATCAGAGAAGTCAACTACGTTCACCGTTTGGTGCTTGCGCTTGATACTAATAATCATGTCTCGGATCTCCTAGATGGAACCCATCTAACTTCATAGAGAAATTCTCAACACCGCAATTGCTCTTCCACGGTTCGCGGGACTACCGACTCCCAGAGACTGAAAGTTTGGGATGTTTCAATGCTTTGCAACAGTGAGTCATCGGCTCCACCATGTGCAGGTCATACCAATACCCGATGTAGGCGAGACATCGACACTAGATTAGTCGTTTTCCCTGATGAGAACCATTGGGTGATTAAACCCGAAAATAGGTGCGTTACCGAAGCCCGTTTCCGCATTCTTCCGAGATGATACACTCTCACCTGCACTTCAGCTTGAAATGGCACGATGAGATATTTCGTTGGTTTGCGAAGTACGCTGCGAGTGACTAGGAGAAGCAGACTTTGCATTGGGATGGGTAGCAGACTGTATGTATCGTACAATACCTCTGCGGCAATAAATCCCCTAGAAGATGCGTGAGACAAAGGCGCCTGCACGGCGCGGCGTGGCGCAAATGCTACGCGCCAGTCAGGTCGCGGGGATTGGAAAGTTTGCACCAAGCGTGTGCATGACCGGGGATGCATGCTGTATCATCTGCGGGAACAGTTGAATTGACTTAGGGTCGTTACATCTATGGACTGGCTTCACTGAACTTGATCCTCTGATCAACAAGGAACAGCGAATGGAATAATGTACATAACTGATCTTATGGCTTGACCTACCGTATATACGTAGTGCGTAGTGAAGTGCGTTGGAATGTGGTGTTAGACCGACCGACGCGTGTCACATAATAATATTATATGTTATATGGTATTCTATATTGATGGTCCAGGATCTTAGGCCTTAGCATGACAACACATTACGTCAGAATCTGGCATACTGTACTGTATATATTCATCTCAAGTGTTGCTACATCCGTCCTGACTTTACTATATGCAATCGATATTCTTCAGCCTAAACAAGGATACTACGTGATTCCCATTTCCGGCACAATTAGAAGAAAAAAAAAGACTCAGCGCTATAGTTGCTGTCATACGCTGCGTTGGGGGTACTGCAGTGACATCATATTCCCTGGTTCTATACTACGCGCAGATGCAATGCATGACGTTAGCGCTAGCATGGCACTTAACAGCACGAAACTTATTGGATAATTGGGCATAGCAGGAAAATGAGCGAATCTCGTCTGAATGATTAAAGTGCTAGCGTGCTTCCATGAGCATGTTTGGATGGCCTACATGGTCGATCGACCGAGCGCTCCGGTACGATCTACTACGGACCCTGACCTCGGTTGTCAGACATCCATGCGATTATCTGGGATACCTCCTTTGCTCTAGGCGAGTGACTTACCCGCACGATTGGAAGCGGCACTTTGGGAACCACTTCAGTCGTTCACATCATAACAATTAGGGGCTCTTAGGACACCGGACAGCTTCCACCCTGTGATGCCAACGCATATGCAAGTCTGGCCATTGGCCATCGTAGCTGTAGCGTATCCCATTGGAGACAAAGTCACTGAGACATTCCTTCAGAGATCTAAAACAAACCATATAAATGCGGGGAGGTAGAACGTAGAGTCCTCAACCTACTGGCCTAGCATAACTTGGCTTTCAGCTATCAGCATGGTATTCAGCACTCTTCTCGCGTTCGTCGGCGTCACCGTGTCGGTGGTTCATGCTGTTACCCTCCAGCGCAAAGGGGTTACCTGCCCCAATGGCCAGAATGCACAGAACGCTGTATGCTGTGATCTCTTCGCTCTTCGCGACGATCTCCAGGCCAATTTGTTAGTATGCTGTGACGGGATGCATGGTCTATTGGCTGACTAAAAAAAAACAGATTTGCCGGTCAGTGTGGTGAGACTGTCCATGAGGTTCTGCGTCTTAGCTTCCGTGAGTCTCCGTCTAACACCAGCCGTCACATTTTTCGTTGATCAATTTCATTAAAGACGACGCCATTGCGTTCTCGCCGTCCCTGAAGGCTCAAGGAAAGCCAGCCGGTGGAGGCGCTGATGGGTCCATGCTCATCTTCCCCAATGTCGAGCCCAACTTCAGCGCGAACAATGGTATCAGTGACAGTGTCGGTGCTCTGACCCCCTTCCTCCAAAAACACAATACCATCAGCGCTGGTGATCTAATCCAGTTCGCTGCTGCCGTCGCCATCACCAACTGCCCCGGCGCGCCCCGCCTTGAGTACTTGGCCGGACGTCCCAACGCTACTGCCCCTGCCCCCGATGGGTTGATTCCGGAGCCCCAAGATTCCGTTGACAAGATCCTCGCCCGTATGGCTGACGGCGGGGCATTCTCCCCCGAAGAGGTCATTGCCTTGCTGGCATCGCACACCATTGCCCGTTCGGACCATATCGACCCCACCTTAGAAAAGGCTCCCTTCGACTCGACGCCCTTCACCTTCGATACCCAGGTCTTCCTTGAGGTGCTGCTCAAGGGTACCGGATTCCCCGGAACCCCCAATAACATCGGTACGATTCACCTTTCTAGCAATATGCCTTGACACTGATGGCGTATACTCCAGGTGAAGCTTTGTCCCCCCTCCCGCTGACATCAGGCGTCGATATTGGTGAAATTCGTTTACAGTCGGACTCCGCCTTCGCTCGTGGTAGGTGCCTCTCACCTGTTACGTGACCCCGACAAACCTGTTCCCGCAGATTCTAGGACTGCATGCACATGGCAAGGCTTTGTCAACGAGCAGCAGAAGATGTCCTTCGCCTTCAGGGCAGCCATGGCTAAGATGGCTATCATTGGTAATGACAAATCCAAACTCATCGACTGCTCCGATATCGTTCCTGAACCTGTGCCTGCGTCGGGCAAACCTGCCACGTGAGTATTCATTTTATGTCGTTGGAGGACCTGTCTAATGATGTCGTCTCGGTCAGTTTCCCTGCCACCAAAACGGGAGCTGATATTGAGCAGGCCTGTGCTGCTTCTCCATTCCCAAGCCTGGCATCCGACCCCGGTGCAACTGAGACAACGATCCCGTAAGGCCCCACCGATTTTTAAAGTCTGCACAAGGATTAACCCACAGATTTATAGTCACTGTCCCCCAGGCGTTGCCACTTGCTGAACGTGAGAGGATAGTTTTCAATATTTATCCAGACTATTCCTGCAACAATCCTGTCTTTGATACCTATCTTCATTTTATGGGGCATTCAGTGGGTGAATAATCGTGAAAAAATTAGTGGCAAGTCGAGCTTCGACTACGATATGATAAGAAAATGAGCTGCTTCCTTGGTACTCGAGAAGCGGTCACGACCGATGTTAATGGAAGGGGAACGCGAGTGCAACTTACTTCCACTAAACCAACCGTATGTCGGCCCCATGAGATCAGTAGCTTGCCTTGTAGGCCACGTTCCTACCTCAAGTGATGATTCCAGCTCGAAGCGGCTAAGATTAACATCAGCATGAGCATCTGAGTATGCTTGGCTGGCGCAAGTCACAGGGATTCGTTTCAAAGCCTGAAAAATGTTTCCATTAGATAGCAAAGTCGAATCAGCTGTACGCGGCCATAAACGGTGGTATCCCCACTCCAGTTGCATAGCCAAAGAAACCCTAGTTATGCGTCCAAAGCGTGAGTTGGAAACTAGATGTGGCCATAGTGATTCCTGTCTATGTTGCTGTCGGATCGATCCCCTCCTTCAGCCTCATATTCATCCTTTCTTGTGATGTACGGGTCAGGCATCAGACGAGCGTGAAGATGTGTAGTAATCATACACGTAAGCCACGATAAACAACAAAAGCACAGCCCGGGGAGAAAATCTATTGTTTCCGGCGCTTGTCGGCGTCCTCCGTTACGGTTCAACGTGACGAAAAACAAAGATCGTATACACCACTTTCTCTACCTCTACTCTCGTTGTCGCGCTGGTCTGCTTCTCTCCGCATCAAACTTGTCTAGCTGGGGATGCCTGTCCCACCTCGTCTAGCACTTATCACACTTTTTTCATTACCATTCGTTCATCCTGCGATCGCCGTTACCCCCAGTGATACTGTCTGGCGACGGGCTAATGTACCTCCAGAAGGATTTTTCGATCCCATAAATAATCTTGGCAGCATGCTCACCGTGTGTTGCACTCATATATTTGCTGGTTTCTCTTCATCACCAGTGTTCGTCTAGTTTGGATTCCCAACTTCACCTCCAAATCTTGGAGAACCTCTCAACATGATAATATCAGCTTCCTCTCACCCGGACGTGTTGAAAGACCAGCAGACTAACGGCGGACTTCACAATTATTTCTTGCTAGTATTTCTTGCCAATTCACCTCACTTCGTTCACTTAGTTGTTTTCCAGATCATTACAGTTCTCCTCAGAATGCCTCGGGCAACATTTGGGTGACCATCAGATGGCTGATCTCGGAGATGGCCACGGTGCACGTACGTCGCCGTTTCTTCATTGGGACGAACATTAAGCGCTCACGCGTGCCAGAGAACGAGACGGCGGTGATCCGGTACAACTACGGTGATCCGTCCTTTGGGTCATGTAAAGAGTCCGTTCAAGGAGGAAACCATTTCCGATATTGGGTACAAAATGGATCCAAGGCGAACAGGTGCGTCCGCCAACCGCCAATGGGGTGCCGACTCTGAACTTACAGCTCTCCGAATTGCAGTGGCGCGATATTCATGGCGTAAGCTTCACCTTATACTTCCGTTTATTCTCAACGCTAACACAAGGGCAGCGTGTCCTATGAGTTACCTGCTTCATGTGAGTTAATCGTCATGTAGATGTAGGAGTGCTTGTAAGTTGAGCCGTGCATGATGGTGTAGTGAGCCATGACTTGATCTTCGATGGGTGAGCCCGTCCAATTGCGCCTATTAATCCAACTCATATGGTCAATCTGCAGTTACAATCTTGCCCGGTCCTCATCTCTCTCGTTTGCTATGCATCCGAAGCTGACTGATTCGACAGAGACTGGATCGTGGGCAACATAACTGGCTTTGCAATCCCAACTGCAGAGCTCACAAATTCTACCTCTTACACCGGCACTACACAGAACGGTGGATACACATACCAGACGTCAGTAAATTATACCAGTGGACTGCTATCAAATTCGAGGTTTGTAACTTAGTGGTCCACTACGTCCGAGTATTGACCTGTCAACAGTAATGGCATCAACCACTTCCTCAGCGTAGGTGGTGGCCCCAATAATACCACAGCAATAGATGGTCTCGTGGCTGTTTTAACGGTAAATATCACAGCCCGGCCACCCAACACACAATCGTAAGTTTGTCCAACAACTTTATACTTTGACTATACTCAGTCCTGGGTAGTGCCGCAGTACGGTCGTGGACTTGGTCACCCTGGACTATACCTGCGACGATATGGTTGGCCATACTGCTCTTCTTTAACTTTGTGTTTGTATCCGGACTTACTTAGACAAACCAACTACGGCCGCATATACAAATGACCCGCATGATTTTATTCTATATTTTGGGATGGACATTGCCTAGACGGCTCAAAAGACGCAGATCACGCTGTGTTCTCTAGGCCCCTACTGACTTTGGATGTACTTATACTCTGTATATTGACGTTGATGTTATTTGAAACTCAGCGGGAGCGGACATATGTGCGCGTGGCTGGTCACCCCTAGCTAACTCTTTCCTTCATGACCCGCCCACGACGTATTTCTTTTATTTGGATATGTTCTCTACTCATTCCTTCCCTTTCATCTCCTCTCAATGCTCATGACACCAGTGTCACCGACAGTCCTGCCACCGCAGGCCCTTCCTCACTGTCCACCCAAGACACTCATGGCGCCGGTATTATGGTGTCCTGGCTCTGGGGTTTAGTCTGGGGAGACGATTCTACTGTCACCGTCGTCGACCGCACGCCTGTACTCAATATTAATGCACGCCCAGCAGCCTTCGGTCCTGCCTCCGACGTGCTGGGCTATTTGATCCGTGTGGAGGACTTCAGCGTGCCGTGTGACGAAGACGGTAAGGATGGTGTCAAGCACCACGGACATGGACCATGGTGGCCTGGTGGGGGTAGTGAGTGGGAAACCGAGTCACCAGTTGCACCAAATAGGACGGCCGAGCAGCGGCGGGAGGAGGCAGAGAAGCGTGCAGAGCATGAGTGGAAACTGGAAGCACGTCACGGATGTCCGCGTCTCTGTGTGCGGGGGAAGGACAAGCCACAGTCGTCAGAGACGTGGATGGCTCTTGTCATGCGCGGTGGGTGCACATTCGTCGAGAAGGTCAGGGAGGCGCAGCGGTTCGGTGCCAAGGGGGTTGTCGTGGGTGGAGAAACGAAGGCGCAGGATCAACATGGGGACGGATTAGTGCAGATGTTCAGTCTTGGTATGTCTGTGTACCTGGCTGCCCTTGACAAGCGCTGACAATAACCCGTGGCAATAGGAGACTCATCGGACATACAGATTCCTTCAACGTATATCACACATGATTCCTATACGAGTTTATCTACCCTCATCGGCACCTCCAACACCTCGATCTTTGGCCTGCGCACTGTATCCGTTGGAATCGTGACAGATACCTCCGGCTGGGAATGGTATTCGTGCGCACTCACATTCATTTTGTAACATTGTCAAATTCTGATGATGTCATATAGCCCTTTATTAACGTTCCTAATACTGCTTTTTCTTCCTTCTTCCCTTACTCTTTGTACTCTCCTCGTTCACCGCGTCCGTGCGGCCCGTGCGGCCCAGAGAGAACGTGCCCCAGAGGACGTAGTTCAAAACCTTCCGTGGAGAGTGTGGGAAGGCCAGCAAACGCTCTGGGAGCTAGAGAAGACTATTGAAAACGTACATTGCGTGTCGGGTGAAGACGACGGTAACACCTCTCCTCTACGGAATGGTGCAGTTGAGGCGACACGAGGCGATGGTATTAAGACGCAGAGTGCTCAGATTGCTTGGCGTGAAACACAGATATCTGAATGCGAGCCTTCAACTTCGAGCCCATGCATCACAGCGGATGGCCAGATGCCATTAGCGAAGGCGGCCCGTAAATGGTACGAGATGCAGGTTGAATGCGCCATTTGCTTGGAAGATTTCGTCAAAGGGGACAAAGTACGCGTGCTACCATGTCGACATATCTTCCACATGGGTTCGTTCTTGTTTCATTCATAGGTTTTGCGCATCTTTGGCTGCTAATTATGTGGCATTTAGAGGAAATAGACGATTGGCTCATTCGTCGGAAAAAACTGGTTCGTGTCTAGTTAGCTCGTGACATGACTCCTGCTTCTGCCGTTTCTGGGCTGACTTGCATCCATGCAGTGTCCGATATGCAAACATGACGTGACGCGTCCACCCTACTCATCCTCGGGATCTGACCCGGCAACGCACCCTGGTTCGCAACAGATGCACCACGGCGCCGAGCTCCCTACAGAACCCACGGAACGCACTCCCCTGCTACAACGGCCTGACGGACTCTAGCATCCACCATCACAGCATTCAAACCTAGTGTACGACCAAATTTGGAAATTCGGCTCAGTGTGCTGAGTGTGAGTACTGTAATACGATACGATGTACATCATATAGCGTCCGACGATCGCTGGCAAAGGATACCCCATCGTTTACTTCCGGCCATACTATCTTACATCGATATTGTTTGATGCATTGTTTTGACGCGTTGTCTACGAAATATACGGAATATACGGAAAGCTTATGAGAGCGTTTATGCGTTTATATGTGAAAACTATTTGCAGTCTATAGTGATGGCGGAAGTTGATGAAGTGCATAGGCACTGATTTAGATGTAATCAACAATGGGTTAATTTTGTGAAGCGTTAATCTATTATAAGACATACCCTTCAATCATCCAAATGCTTGATTGTTTCGAATATTGCTCGCAAGGCAATCCAGCCAAAGCTCTTCGAACCGAATGAATCTTTCTTCGTCAACGAAACCCTCCACGCCGTCCACGAACGATTAACCCAGTCCTTGATAACGAGCTCTTCGCCGCCTTCCAGCTCTTTCAGCATGCGTCGAACCAATATGTTCGTTTCATCCCGCATACTGGCCATACTGTCCCTCCGTATCCTGGGCTGCGCAGACTTGGCGATTATTGTGCCCATGAACACCTCCTCCTCTGTAAGCCGCGTAGTGGCCTTACGTGACAGCGTGTAGGAATAGCATATATGCTCCAATTCCGCAGCAAAGTGGTCGAACAAATCGGACATTGCCTCAGTCAGCTCCTCTGTATCCTCTAAGTCCACCAAAGGAGTTAGGCGGCGTCGCAGCTTCACGGATATGGGGTCGCTTAATGAACTGGAGCCCAACGAGAGCCGCTCGAGAGTGTCTGCCAGAGAA
>QFFB01009767.1:0-19994 GCA_003316465.1 Ramaria cf. rubripermanens
TGAGGGCCGGCCGATTTGACTTGTAATTGGCGTAAGCAAAGAAAGGCATAAGCATCTTGTCCTTTAGGTATCATCTACATGGTTGGAGACAATGAACCAAAGGCAGGAGTTGCCCTGCTTCTTGCAAGTGGTGCAGACCCACTCAGCAATGCGACCAACACCCCAGTTGGCACATGCATTCTCAGCCTGGCTTGCACTCCAGAACACAATATAGCCAGCCCCAGTATGCAGATGATATGCCATCTGCACCCGGTTGTACTGAGAATTTCATTAGCAAAGTTAGTGAACTATGAATGTGAACTTATATTTTCCTATGAGACCTTTGAACCAAAGTTTCCGCATATCAATCGCCAAGGTATTGTGAATGCTCATGATTGGTCAAACCTTGGGTTGGTCCTTGGCTGACCTCAGAGCAACCTGCATAGGCATTGTCACCTGTGTATCATCCTTGTCCTCAACAACATTGGGCTTGTGGTGGGCAGTATGGGATTTAGATGGAGAGGGGGCAGCACTAGACATGTTCTATTTTGGGAGGGTGGGATTCTGTGACTACTATGATGGGTCCGCCAGCCCATTCTCTGAGCTTTTAACTAACCTTGGTCACAAGCTGCCTCAGTGAAGATGAACTCAAAAAACTTTGGTCCAAACCATTCTGACTCACTAGAGGCAAACACTAACCTTGGGGCCAGTGTTGAATAGCCATAAGAGGCTAACTCAAGTACTCTATTGCAGCCTCGAGGGTCTGAGCCTTAAGGGGGGAATACTGTTATGATATGGTTCCTCACGGATCTCCAGTGACCATATTTGGTAACTAACCCCACCCTGAGCCCCCTACCCCAAGCCAACCTTAGTCCGAGCCTTCCCAAAGTAGTCCAAGCCCAACCCTGACCCCTGTTCACTATATCCTGCTTCCCCAAACTCCATGTCTTATCTCTCCCCGAGTTTCATTCTGATTCCCTTAATCAATTATGTCTGACCCTGTTTCCCTGTTATCCATATATAAGTCTCGCTCTGTATGTACTATGCTCCTCAGTCATAAATTGACCTAGATATCTCTTGAATCATTTGCTAATTTCTGAATCCATCTCCTCTTACCTCCTTACTTCCCCTCTTGTCTGAACCTCACTCCAAAATTGAGGGCACATACATTAGTGGATGGTGCAGCACACAAGCTGAAGCCAAGCCCCCACCACTGATAACCTCAGACCTCTTGTGATGTATGATTTGTTTATACAATAAGGGAATATGATTCAAGCTTCAAATGAAGCTGAATCAAACAGAGGTCTGATGTAAGAGATGATTTCAAGATAATTGCAATATATGCAGTTTATCTTAGTAACTACTTTAATAGAAAACTTTGAACAATTTGAAGGGGATGAGTGTTAATACTACTACTTTGTTCATATAAGATCTGAACTATTTAACTAGTTCAAGCTGGGGTAAGGAATATTTCTTGGATAGCTTACATAACACGATGACATGTGAGGAGGTACAGGTAGTAACAAACAAAAGCTTAACTGTATGGAATGTGGAGCATGATACTAGAAGTAGTGAATGTAGAGCATAAATTGACACTGACATATATGAAATATGTTTGCTAACTGTCCTATATGCAGTGACAGTGATGTAGGGATGTCCTGACGCAACGCACATCTATTATTGGATCCGAGGTGTCTATGTGACATATATATATGTGGGGTAGATCATTCGGAATCAGCACTGATCCTTGATGTCATCAAAGGTACACTTGGCATGTGATGGCTACATGTGCTGGGATAATGATGGATATAACATCATGGGTTCGGTCCAATGTGCATGCAATCTCAATGATAGGTGTCAAACAGGATAGAAGCAGGAATTAATATAGATCATAGTAGAATTGTCTGTAGATAACATCCCAGTGATAGAACACCAGGATTCATTAGTGTTCATCATTGATGAATGATTTATTTATATCTTTTTATTTATTTTATATTCATAACAAGACCGAGCTTGGTCAAGCTTGCCTCAAGGTCCCACATGTAGGCCCCAGTCTTAACACACATCCAGCTTCCCTGACAAAGCCACAAACCTTATTGGATCATGCTCCAGATCCCTGCTGAGGGGTGAGTGAGCTGATTTCTTCTTCCCTCTCTGGAAAAGGCTAGGTGAGTGTGTTGTAGGTGTTATGGACATATAAAACCATAAGACTGAGAGAACGGAAGACAGATCGGAAGGGACTTCAGCTTCAGCTTATGTGCTGCGCCTCTGTTAAGTTCACGGACGTTACCCAGAACTTCGGAGGTCGGAGACTCAGAGGTCGGACTTTGAAGCAATACGAGGGGGGTAGGAACTTGGCTTCAACTTATGGGTTGCACCACCTATTATTGTTCAGTCCTTAATTTCGGAGATCGGAGGTTCGGAGGTTACTCGGAGGTTCAAACTTTGGAAGTATCACTAGTAGTATCTAACTATGGAGATAGTGATGGGAGAAGACTGGAGGTTGGTAACAAGGAAATAAGTCAATATTCAAACTAAGGAAGCGGATACAAGATTGGAGGACTATTAATACCTCATAACCTAATTGTATCCTAAGAACATATAACAAGAAAGATATAAACGTAGAACAAGAAGGATATAAGAGTCAAATAATAATTGGAGTTTGGAATAGGGTTGGAGGTTTGGATCGAGTGAGACACAAGTATTCTATTTTGGGTTGTAAATGAGGATTATACTTTAAGAGGCAAACAACAAGAGCTAAAATGGAATATAATAGTTACTTCAGCATTTGGAGGTCTGAAGGTTCAGAGTCTTGGTGTTAGATCTCAGGAATCTAACAGCCTCTTGAACAATCACAGGGTCCCAAGGCTTCAGAACAGAGGGGTCAAGTAAGGTAACACAGTTCCGCAGTATGTGCGGAAGTGCAGAAGTAATAGCGGAAGTGTACTAAGAACACTACAGAAGGTTAACATGGGAAATGTGGTTGATATTAGAACTGAGGTTACTTAGTACAAATACAGGAGATTATATACTAGGGGGTACATGTAAGGAGGTAATGGTAATGAGATCCAAGTCAGAGTGGAAGAGGTATTCAATACGAATCATGAGCGGAGTCAGGGATCATAGGGCAGGGGGGAACGTAAGCATGATATCTAAAATAGGTACCCATCATCCGTTGGTATGGGGACACAGACGTTCCACGAGGAACAAGGTACCCTTGCTGACAGAGAGGCTGTGAGGATTGGAGAGCTGAGTAACGGTAGGGTAGTAACGGAAATGATAGTACAGAAGGTGGAACAGGAGCGTGGAATGTACAGATGTAATAGCAGGTGAGGAAGGGACAGTGGTTGACTTACCTCAACTCAAGCTAGCATAGACAATACCTTATTCTTCAAGGTATCTGGGTCACAGGTCTGACAAAACCCCTTCTCCTGAACTATCTGCATGACTTCCATCAATCACCTCTTTTTGTGTATGGTGCCATAAAAGGATTCACACTTATGACTGCTCCCAAGAGTTGATCCAGGTCACATGATCAGAACTCTTGACATGTCCTATATGATTTGGGTGCTGAGCCTCGTCTAGATTCATTTGAGGGTAGCTGTAAGGGCAACCCTCGTGCACTGTGGAAGTCACACTGTCACACAGGCTGACAGAGGGGAAAACCAAAGTTCACATAAATCAAGTAGACATGCAATGGGGGGAATCTCACCTGACAGAGGGGAAAACCAAAGAGAAAAGTCTGAGGTCCCGCACTGTCAGTGAGCCCGTATTATACTACGCTTAACTACAGTCAGGGTCGTCGCTCTGTACGTACCGACCCTGCATGCCGCGGATCTCCTACTTGACCCTGGATGTCATACGTGAGTCGTTTGACCTCCGGGGCCACTCCGAAAGCGGGGGTGGGGCTGAGTTCGGGACTCCGGAATTTCGGAGGCGTGGGAGTGCGGAGCTTCGGAGTTGTAACTCCGGAGCTTCGGAGGTGGGAAACGGGGTGTCTCCTGACAGTAGCACAGCCAGTTGTACCAATGGTGGGCATGTGTTATGATCCGGTTCCTCACGGATCTCCGGTGACCATATTCGGCCACTAACCCCGTCCCGAGCCCCTACCCCGAGCCCGACCTTACCCAAGCCCGTCCCGAAGTAGTCCGAGTCCGAGCCCAAACCCCATTCCTCATCCGTCCCCGAGCTTTATTATGATCCCTTAGATAGTTTGTCTGACCCTGTCCCTCTGTCCTCTGTATATAAGTCTCGCTCTGTATGTACTTCGCTTTTCAGTCAGAAATCCAACTAGATACCCTTCAAACCCTTTACTAGCTTCTCGCTCCCTTGTCTCTTAGTCCCTCCGCTCCTCTTGTCCTAATCTCCTTCCGAAATCAAGGGCACGTGTAATAGTGTATGGCGCAGCACATAAGCTGAAGCCCAGCCCTTCCTAGTACTCCTTGGCCGAGCTCGGTCCGAGCTCCCCCAAGGTCCCACACGAAGACCCAGTCTTAACAGCATGGCATATTGGCATTGGCATCAAGCAGTGCAGGATCAATTACGGGCTCAATCGGTTGTGTAGAGTGTGCCGGGGATAGGGAAGTAGGGCCATAAAGGGTGGAGGGAGGGACAGTATTCATATGAAAGGCTTGTCTTAGGAGCCTGCCTCCAGTGGATGCAAGTGGACGCGTTTTTCCTTAAAATGTTCATCGGCCGACGCTAGTAATTATCGGTAACATATACACTCTAAGTACATCGTTTGAAAAAGTTTAATCAGTCAAACGCTACATCGAAGTAGCCATTTCCAAATGCAATTTGAATCTAGCTTGCGAATGCCTGAAATCTAACATACTCATGTTAGATAAATCAAGCGCCTACAATAGTGATTTTTTAGGTTTTAAAATACATATTTTCGTCGTAGATCTGTAGTCCACGTCTGCAGAACGTCTCATTCGCTATGCGTCTGGATTCTGAGATTATCTATTGGTACTATACAGCGTGAACAAAGGAAACGAAGAAGAGAGAACGCTTAATCAACCTGTAAAGGAGTAATGAGCCTCTGATCATCAGAACGACAAGTAATAACTTACCTCCTCTACACTTGGGCCATCAGCACCTGGTGCACCAGCACCAGCACCCGCTCCCGGGAAGCCGCCTGGTGCACCACCTGGGAAGCCGCCTGGTGCACCGCCAGGGAAACCACCAGGAGCGCCACCAGCAGCACCATATAACTTCTGCATGATGGGGTTGGCAACGGCCTCGAGTTCTTTTTGTCGCTCCTCGTACTCCTCCTTCCCAGCCTCCTGCGCACCGTCGAGCCACGAGATAGTCTCGTTGATAGCAGTCTCCAGCTTCTGCTTGTCGCTAGCCTCGAATTTGTCAGCGAGCTTTTCGTCCTGCATCGAATTGCGCAGGTTGTACGCATACGACTCGAGTGAGTTTTTCGAGGCAATACGGGATGCGGCAGCCTCGTCCTCGGCTGGATAAAACGTAGAAAGTTAGTGATTGATAAAGAACTTCTGGGGAATTGCCTTACCCTTGTACTTCTCGGCCTCCGACACCATACGCTCAATCTCCTCTTTCGACAGACGACCTTTGTCATTGGTGATGGTAATGCGGTTGGACTTGCCGGTAGTCTTATCCGCAGCAGACACGTTCAGGATACCGTTAGCGTCAATGTCGAACGTGACCTCGATTTGAGGAACACCACGGGGAGCAGGGGGAATGCCAGAAAGCTCGAATTTGCCGAGAAGGTTGTTGTCCTTTGTCCGTGCACGCTCGCCCTCAAAGACCTGGATGAGTACACCAGGTTGGTTATCCGAGTATGTCGAGAATATCTCGGACTTTTTGGTAGGTACGGTGGTATTGCGTTTAATGAGAGGGGTGAAGACACCACCGGCGGTCTCAATACCAGTGGAGAGCGGGGCGACGTCAAGGAGGAGAAGATCCTGGGTCTTCTCAGAAGTGTCACCCGATAGAATGGCGGCTTGCACAGCAGCGCCGTATGCGACAGCCTCGTCGGGGTTAATGCTGCGGTTTGGCTCCTTGCCCGAGAAGAAGTCGGACACGAGCTTGACAATACGGGGAATACGGGTTGAGCCACCGACAAGGACAATCTCGGCTACGTTAGACTTGTCAATTTTGGAGTCACGGAGGACCTTCTCAACGGGCTCCAATGTGCCACGGAAAAGGTCGCCACAAAGCTCCTCGAATCGAGCACGAGTCAGAGACGTGTAGAAGTCGATACCCTCGAAGAGCGAGTCGATTTCGATCGAGGTTTGGGCGGCGGATGACAGTGTACGCTTGGCACGCTCGCAAGCGGTACGGAGACGACGGAGAGCACGTGCGTTGGTGGAGAGATCTACATTAAAGGGATTAGGGTTTGACATGCTAAAGGTGGAAATTTCAGGTGATGACGCACCTTTCTTGTTCTTGCGCTTGAACTCCTGGACAAAGTGGTTAACGAGACGGTTGTCGAAGTCCTCACCGCCCAAGTGGGTGTCACCGGCAGTGGCCTTAACCTCGAAAATACCTTCCTCGATGGTCAACAGCGACACATCGAACGTTCCACCGCCGAGATCGAAGATAAGAACATTACGTTCACCGGCAACCTTCTTGTCGAGACCGTAGGCAATAGCGGCAGCGGTGGGCTCATTGATGATACGGAGAACGTTGAGGCCAGAGATGACACCAGCATCCTTGGTCGCCTGCCGCTGGGAGTCGTTGAAGTAAGCGGGGACGGTAACTACAGCGTTGTTGACAGTGGTGCCCAGGTAAGCCTCGGCGGTCTCCTTCATCTTGGTCAAGACCATTGCTGAGATTTCCTCAGGGGTCTGGGCAAGGGGCGCATGAGCAACAAGCAGACTTGATAAGATGCCTTACTCACGAAGTCTTTGGTCTCTCCACGGTATTCCACCTGGACAGACGGCTTGCCGCCCTTGCTGATGACCTTGAAGGGGAAGTGCTTCATGTCCGACTGAACCTCAGCGTCGTCGAACTTGCGGCCGATGAGACGCTTGGCGTCGAATACACTACAGAAGATGAATATCAGCATGACAAGGCACAACAAGGACTGGAGGCATGCGCACGTGTTGTGAGGGTTCATAGCGATCTGGTTCTTGGCGGCATCGCCAATAAGTCGCTCGTTGTCGGAAAAGGAGACATATGAAGGGGTAGTACGGTTACCCTGGTCGTTGGCGATGATTTCGACACGGTCGTTTTGCCAGACACCGACACAACTGGAGACCAATGTGAGACGACTAGGCAAAAAAAAAAAAAAAAAAAGCTCACGAGTATGTGGTGCCCAAGTCAATGCCGACTGCTTTAGATGAAGACATGTTTTTTTCGTTTGTAACAGGGATAGGCGTAGGGTAGAAGGTGGTGATGTGGTTTAGATGTAGGATGTGAGGAAAGTGGGCGACGCGCTTGCCAGACTTTATTTGGATGGAAAGGAACGTCAGAGAAAGTTGCAGAATCTTCGCGTCGCTGACATCATCATACGCGTCCACGCGCGTAGGGTCCACAGCCTGCCCGCTTATTCCAGAACCCACTACATGCGACCATAAAAAATTTTGGAATTACGCGTGCAAAATCTGAGTCAAAGTATCGTACGTATGCGTCGAGCGAGAAAGAGCGAATTGTAGATAGACTTGAAAGAGACAAAAAATTTTGAAACTCGTATGCACACGGCTTTTCGCCAGCTTCATCCCTCCACAGGGGGTCGTGACGGACCTGCTCTATCGTCGAGGCTTCGGTGCGACTGCAGGTCTCGCAACACAGAAGGGTCAACTGTATACTCTGTCAGCATCCTTTCGCGTGGTGAGACGAGCTCGAGTACGCACCAGGCAACACGCTCCGCCGGCGCACATGTGCTCCCTGTCCCCCAGGCGATCCAGGCTCGTCCGCCATGGGTACACCTCCAATTCCCGGATCCGCCATTGGGACTCGTTCGATGCCGCTTTCGTCCAGCGTCTGCGCCACTCCCGCCTCCATAGCAGCACTTAGATCTATCGACACGTCTCCGAGATCCTCCTCCTCTATAGGCGGTGGCGGTGGGTACTCGGCCGTCACTGCGTCCGGGACCTTGTCGCCAGCATTTTTTAGAGCAACCTCTCGCATCTTCTGCCACCCTTCGTAGCGATCGATGAGTCTTTGCCGCTCCCTATGCAACCAGGCGTCAGAGGGCCCACACGTGCGATGAGCTCGTTGGCTTACTGTAAACGAGTCTCCTTGTACTGCTGCATGCATTCGTCAAACATCTCAGGATTGATCTCCATAAACAATTTCAATGCGTTATACACCATCCCATGTATTGTCCTAACGACTGGTAAGCACGCGCTCCGTGAATTTTGACGAGGTACGCACCGATTCCAGTGAGATTTGGAGTTTTGGTACAGTGCAGGAAAAACAATGGGAAGGACAACAGAAAGATTATCGCTCATCAGATTGACAATATACTCGTTGTTCCAGTAATACAACGCGCGCTCAGCAACCTGAAAGTGCTGGCTATTGACGCATCGCGCCAGCTGTGCAAACAGTGGCACCTGGATCTTGGAAAATTCTGCCGGATCGATTACGTCCAGCACTTCCTCGACTTCGTTCAGGAACATGACTTCCTTGGGCGAGTTTACCTTCGGCCAGAACTTTAGAAGGCCCATCAACACCTCCTCCGTCAAACTCGAGTCCTTTTCTAGGAACTGCACAACGCAGTATGCGAGTTGGGGGTGGTACAGCGAGAGAGACTTGACCTTGTGCAACGGTATGAGAACGCGCGTCAGGAAAGTTTTGTGCTCATCCTTTAACGGCAAGGCAAAGCCATTGATGATTGACCCCAGAATCTCGAGCAGCTCCGCAATCCCGTTGTGTCGCTCCGACTCGTATATAAATTGAAAGAAAACGTTGTTGATCGACCGGCGAATGAACGCGCGCAAGTTCAGGAACTTGCCGTAAATACGATGCAGAGTCGTCTTGAGAAAATCACGTTCTCGTGGATCTTCGCTGTCGAAGAGCTCCAACAGGTTTAAAACAAACGGCTGGTCAATGTACCGCTTGGCGAGGTTGTTGTTGAAGTCGGGACTCTCGACGAATCTCAAGAAAAATTCGTACACGATTTGCAGATGAGGCCAGGCGAGTTCCAACACGGGTTCGTCCTCTTCCGGGTCGAACGCATCCCCCGTGGGGTTCACTTGGGGTGGTATAGAGCGAAACAAATTGGTGGAGAACTGCAACAGGAAACATAAGAACGCGTTAAGAGATCGATGCAGCTGACCCACCATGTTGATGACCTCCGGGTATATATTCTCGGTAATAACACCACGCTGGGTTGTAACATAGTCAAGCATCTCATGCAGGGCTTGGGCCTTTATCTGTTTGCCCTTGAGCTCTGCGCTGGCATCGTTAAAATCAAAGAGAACAGAACACTGGTGAAGTTTTCGGATGAACAGCTCTGGCCGTCCATCTGCAGGAATCTCTGTGTTACACGTCAACATGCCAACCATTCCCATGGTTGATTTTTGTGAGTTGACATACCCACAAAACTAGGTAACCTTTCAATGTCGACATGCTGGGTCACCACAAATCGGCTACTGCGCTGCTTTCGCGGTGGCTTTCCAACGATGGGAATGGTGTCCTTGGGACCTGAATTTCTCAGGCGATTCAGGGTGGTGTTCCTCGGCGGAGTTCCATCGCTGCTATGCTGCAACCCACGATCGGGCAGACTGAAAGAATTGCGAGCTGGAGAGACCGCTTCTCCCTGAGGATCCGAACTGACGACGACAATCGGCGGTGCTGGGGACGCCCTTTCACCCGAGTACCTTCGTTCTGGAGTTGAGGGTGTGTTTGGCGACGACGTGCGTTGGAGGGTATTAGACGATGACGCTGCACCAGGAAATGAGGAACTAGCAACGGTAGAACTATTTGCGAGAGCAGATGTCGAACCAGGAGTAGACCTCGAACTGTTTGTTTGTGTTGGACCATTGGTGCTACTCCTGCCCTGTCTCGACGTGCTGGCCTCTTGCTGCGCGGCCTGCTGTGCGCCTTGTGAGTTCTTGCGAGCCAGCTTTGAAAGAAAGACAGGTGGAGATGAGAAGATAACAAGGACGATAGGAGATTGGGTGTACCAAGGTCTTTTTGATGCTTTTCATGATAGCAGACAGGACGCGACAAGGGGCCGCTGGGCAGAGATGAAGAGAAAATACAGGGCCAGGACGCGATCGTAGAAAGCACGGTACGCAGAAAGGAAAGGTGAGAGGGTGGATCAATGCTAGTGTGCGAGTTCTAGCTTGTCGATTGTTCCAGTTGGCGCCTGGTTTCGCACCCAGCAAGGCGGCAAGCTGCGCTCCCTCCCTCATTGAAGACCCTCAGCCTCTCCTGTCAGCTGCTCTCTGAGATATCTGTCTCTAGGCACTTGGAGAATATATCATGCAGTTTACAAGCAGCTCCCTATTTTTTATGAAACAAAATGGAATGCTGGATGACCCGGTAATAAGCCTGCCTATGGAAGCTAGCTACTTGGTCTTCAAAGCTTCATCGAGCTTCATGGAGCAATAATGGCGCGAATAAGCATTAGCCACTGTCGCTGCAGCCTCGACGTCAATGCATGCCAGCCCAGCAGGTCGCGCAGCAAGCTCCGAGTCCACCCTCAATCGACACCCTTCTCCGGCCACGGGGTACGCATGTGGTGCTCCCGAGCCGTCTGCAGACCCCCTAGAGCCATCCGAAGACCACATATTCGAACTCGGACCTGTCTCGAGTGCCTGCCTCAGGAGCCCTCGACCGCAGCCAGCGTCGGATATTGTGAAGGACCCGAACACGTTTCGAATGCTCGCAGAGAAATTGTAGTGTCCAAATACAGCTGCGTGCAATTTTCCAACGGATGTGCTGGCCAAAATGAACTCCGAAGAGGATATCTGCTGGTCACGTGAGCAGCTGCTCTGCCGCGTGACAACCGACACTGATTGAGCCATTTGGACCGAAACTGTCACCCACAAGCCACATTATAGTAAGTACGATCCGAGTCCCTGACCCCTTCGCCTCCTCTTTACCCTCTGCTCTCGTCCACATCCTGCATCGATATCCTCCACAATGTCTGGTATGTATTTATCGCCTCCCAGTCGCCAATAACTCACCTGCTATTTCATGAAGCTGTATATTCTGTTTATACCTCTCCGACCCATCCGCCCATGCCAAATCATCTGCCAACGCTTATAGTCACCCCCCACGGTAGCTTCAATCCCTGGCACATGCCTCTTGGCGTCTTATTGATCCCCCTCTCTCATAATTCAGGCAATCCGCAAAACATTCTCTACTCATACTTGCACACGAACTTTGTATGCACAGTCTATCTCTTCCGTTCTCCCTGGCACTCACCCTTCTCATCCCAGAATGCAGAGAACTATCTGCTGACACCGTCACCACAGGGCGAGCTCTGTGTCGCTAAACTCTTCCCCCCGAGACAGTCAGGAGGCAAGGGATCGACCTCTGATCCTGGTCACGCGCCCTCATCGTCCGCGCGTGTCGTCCGGTGCGAAGCTTCCCGCAACCTCAAGTGGTCTATTGCAAATACGGGTGTCATGTCCCCAATTTACAAGCTCTCCCTTCCCTCTCCCGACTCTGCAGACTTGCCTCTCTTCCAGATATCCAAGCCCAACCCAAATGCCGCCTTTTGGAGCATGTTCTACTTTGCGTATGCCGGACACAATATACCCCCTAAGCGCATCGAGTTTGGCAAGATCCAGAAGAACCCCCCTGGACAAGGTGGTGGGGGAACTCGGATCTCCATAACGGGCAAGTCCCCCGAAGAGAAGGCTGTGTGGCAAACACTCGGAGAGGGGAATGAAGATTGCGTAGAATGGGTCGTCCTCTGCGCGGCGCTCAATTTGCTCGAGTAAGTCCTGTTTCATCTCAGTCACCGGTGCTATCTCATCCGAGTGATGCCATCGTAGCGACGAGATTTTGAAGGCCGCAGAGAAGAACCCTGGACTCATGGGGCGTCCAGCAGGCGCACCGGTTCCACAGCGATCAGGCACCGCCCCACCGCAGGGGGTAGGTCTACGTGATCCCGGTCCAGCGCCTCTGGGTCCAGGATCGCGAGGACCACCTCCCCAGCAACGACCTCCCCCCGGTCCTATGGCTGGCCCCAGCGGACGGTCGATCCCTCACCCCCAGCACTCCCTCCCTCCGCCGGGACCCCCGAGGGGTTTCCCTCCCAGTGCTCAACAGCATCACCCACTCCCGCCCAATGGCCACCCACACCACCCACAGCACCACCCGCATCCTCCGCCGCCCCAAGGATATCCTGGACAAGGACGACCTGGCCCTCCTCCAGGCAACTATCCTCCAGCTCAGCCTCGTCGGTTCTAAGCGTCAGACGGCTTTCTTTTCCCTTCATGTTGTCTTGCGATCTACGATTGAGGCTTCCTTCTGTGTCATCTTCCTAGGGCACCCTGTTGTTTTCATAGCTTCTTAGTGCCAATACCCGAATCCCCTCAAATGCACACCCAATGCTCCTCCGAGCGTTAATATCTAATTATATAAGTCACTCATGGAGCCATAAGATTACCACCTTCCTGCCGATCATCATGTCTACTACAGTCTATCTGTTGGAATCTACAAGTTTAAGCCAGGGCGCTTACTTTTGAATGATCTGACGAACCATCTACTTCTTGATGAGACCCTCCAAGACATCGAGGGATAGAGCTGCAAAAACATTTAAATAAGGAGTGTCAGGTAATAAGACATAGCACATACATTTCGGACGTTCCAATGGCAGGCCGAGAGCTGTGGCCAAATGAATAAAATATAACTTGGAAGGGGTATTCAATTGCTCTTACCACGGTCCCAGACATATTGCGTCAAAGCGCCGATTGCTGCAATGAATATGAGTTCGGGAAGAGCGCCAGTTCAAACACAATTCGACTCGCCTCGAGACACACCGAAGATGACAGTGTAGTACTATCACGTCATTAGGGACAATTCGCGAACACGCAATAAATTCGCCAGACCTTGAACTCAGTAAGCCCATAGTGGTAAAGCATACACCCGGAAGTGGCGTCCACGTTGGGGTGAGGGTTCTTGGTCTGGGTGTAACAATGTCATTAGATAAGAATGGAATGGTAGTAAATATGACACACTTTGCCATGGTCTAACAGCACAGCAGGAGCAACCTCAAATGTCTGCAGAGCCTTTAGCTCCTGTGCTGGAAAGACGGGAATATGATCTGTACCTTCCTGACCAACTGAACAATGGGACTCTTCAGGAGTTCAGGCTCTGTGTCGACAAATTGCTGCAGTGCAATGAATCTCGGATCGGGACTCCGCAGGACTCCGTGGCCGTATCTTTATGCATCAAGTCAGTCTAACAAATCCATCCCGTGCGGCGAAGGAACTAGGCGTACCCCGGAACAACCCGGCCAGCTCTCAAGGTTTTCCACAAGTATTCCTTGATCTGGTCATGTGTACCCTGTGGACCAATGGATTCTTGCATGTCTAATATCCAGCGTAACACTTCCTGGTTCGCCAGACTTGATTAAGGCATTCAGTAGATGTATCGCCTGTATGAACGGTATTGATGCTGACCCATGCAACGGACCTGCGAGACCTTGCAAGGCAGCGGAATAGCTCAAGTAAGGGTCGCTCAGTGCCGATCCCACGAGATGTGCGGTGTGTGCAGAGACGTTTCCACCTTCATGGTCCCCATGTAGTGCGATATATAGTCTCATATATTCTGTCAGACTGTGGTTGTCGCCGTAGCCGAGCATGTTCACGTAATTGCCTATGTACAGCAAAGTGAGCTTCGACACCAAAGCATCGAAAAAGTATAATTGCTTACCGACAACATCAGCTTCTTTATCTATAGCGGGAAGCGCTGCTCCATGCCGATACACGTTGGTATAGATTCTGGCAGCTAGAGCTGGGAGCTTGGCAATGAGGTCCAAGGAATCTTCAAGTGCATGGGTCCAATATTCGCTTTTGGGTACTCCCTGCTCGTACGCAGCGGCGAATTTACTGTCGTGGTTGAGCGCTGAGACACCAATAGACAATTGGGTCATCGGGTGTAGTGACTTGGGTAATCTGTACAGCCGATTAAATTAGAACAGAGTGTACCTGTGCCGCGGAACGGAACGCACGAATCTATGATGTTCTCAGCATACTGAGGCAGCTCGCCTCTTTCGGCCAGCTGACGGGAGAAATCTCGTGTCTGCTGCTCGGTGGGTACTTTCCCGGTGAGCAGCAACCACAACATGGACTCCAGGATTATCTCCTTGCCACCTTTCGCAGGAGGCAGCCGTTTCTTGCAATCACTTATCGACAGACCGTGAAATCTGATGCCCTGTACGCCGGACTCAGACACTTCTACAGAGATTGAGCGTAGAAAGAACCTCGTTCGGGTCAAGAACAGAAGCCTCCCAGAGCATGGCCTTCAGACCTCGCATGCCACCAATGATATTCTCAACCTGAATGAAGGATGGTGACGCACTTAGTCTGTCGCAAAGTATTGATGACGACCAGAATGCGAAAGCACCTTGATGTCTCCAATATGTGCCTGCGAATGTTCGGTTTTCTACAATATTAATATAGAACATCAAGGCAATGGCGAGCATGTCTTTTGGTGAGGCTCACCAGCCGCTGCAACTGTGCCCGCTTGACCGGGATGATTTCATCTAATGTCTCCTTGAGAGACTACAAAAGGTCAATCGATGCGATGGGTAGATATATGCATTCGCATACCAGGTTAGAAGCCAAGCGTGAATTTTGAGGCTTGAGGAGAGCCCTGTGTGCGAGTCTAGAGAACATGGCGGAAGAGAGCAAAGTTTACGGATTAGACTTTTTTTTTCTGCCGGTTCCCCAAATAGGGTCCCGTGGGAACTCCTTGCTTGATTACTAACTCCGCTGACCTTTGTCAGAGATACTTATCTGATACAGCATTTCTCGTGGTCTGATTCTTGAAATAAACATCCACATATTTGTTTTTCGGAGCACCAGAGGAATACAGTACTTAGACATCGTTCGACAGGTATAAGGAGTTGACTAATACTTCATACTATGTCCCATTATCGTTGGACCATTGTAATTGGCGCAAGCAATTTTCCGTCATGATATTACAGTCATAGTGCCAACTCAGTACAGCCCTAATGGGCACTGGGGCAAAGCTATTCGCAAACGTGTCAGGTTATCCTTAGGAAATTAAATTAAATTTAAAAAAAAGAAAGACCATCGAGCGCTTAGTATATTTGGCTCTGACGTCTGCCAGCTCACCCATAAAGCGCGTTTGGCCTCGAGCTCGTGCCCTCTACAAGTCCAAAAATGATACCTGTGCTCGTTCCTGTACTCTATGTGGTGGTCCTAGTCGGTTCATTATATTTATTCAGCCAGTTTTATCGAAGACGAGCGGCAGGTATTTGTGCAACTCTCCAATACAATGAACCCATCGTTCATAGCGCCAATTCTTCCAGCTCGGTTACAGAAGGATCCTTGGTGGCCTACTCACCACGAACGAGATGTCTACATCACTCTTCTTCAGCAAACAGATCCACCAGCTCCTGATCACATCTTAAAAGCCGCACTTCTGCGTCGAGCCGTCACCGACATTACACGTATACACAGTATGCGTGAGGATAAACAGGCGGCTACTGTTCTTGTGCAAAAGGGTTCTGTGGGGGATGACCTATTGACGCGGTTACTAGCAGCAGAGAAGGAGCTAGAAACCGAGATTCTTGAGGTGGTTGGGGAGGCTAATTCCTTCAAGGAGGGTTGGGGAGGTTACATATTTCAAACGGCAAGCGAGATGCTTGCTAATGAGAAGACGAGGGAGCTGTACACCTCTTTACCCAGACTGAAGGCCGAGATGGGTAGGTGCTCCTGCCGTGTGTTTCGAACAACGCTTACCAAAATGTCAGCTCTCAAATATGGCAAGAAGAAAAGGACAAAGGGGATTGAAGCACCTAAATCGCACACGTCACCCCCCGCTCAGTCCGCCGAAATAACAACAACGCCGTCAGGCACGGCGCCCTCGAATCTTGTGCCACCGACGCCCCCAAGCGCGCCTGGTGCCAGCAGTGACGCCGACGATTCACCAACTTCCACACGAACAGCAGTATGTCGTATTCTCTGTATGCGCCATCCTCTTTTAATTGTTCCCCAGAATTCGCGCACAAAGAAAGCAAAGAAACGTAGATAAACGGCTTGTATATCACCTTGCGTCTTCTTTCACATTTGTATGCAGAATCTTGCAGGTTATAGGTTATTCCATCAGCCCGTGCTTTTGCGGTTTCAATTTACCATGATGTCCATTAGAGCCGCCAAATAGTACATATGATTCTTCACACGGTAGGATGCAGAAACAGGAAGATATGAATGCGGAAGAAAATAGGAGATGATCGAAGCACTAGCTCCCTAGCCCTTGATGACAATTGCCTTCTCCCCAGCACCTGTCCGTGCCTTTCCGGACTTATCAAAATGATCGAGGCCAAGTGCGTCGTCTGGTAAAAACTTGTGGTCATATATCGTATCATCTGTGCATTCCGCATTTAGTTAGTAATGTTGCTAGTAATAAGGAACAAGTTCACCGACCGTCCTCAATGTATGATGGTTGCTTAAAGGTCGCTACTTGGATCAGGGCGAACCGGTATTTGGCGAAGTCCTTGTCCGACACGCCTATACGAGCTTGTAGCCGTTTCTTGGTTTCCAAGAATTTCTCGCCCTATAGACCGAAGTCAGAGTTGTGACCGATCAAAGTAATACTGGTCGCCTACCGGTTTGACCACAAATTTGAATGGCACGCCATGTGTCCGAGTAACTTCTTTCTGGAAGTGGAAAACACTGATAACCTTGTCGGCGTCATCGGCTTCCAGTTCTTCTGCTGGGATTTCCTAATGCGCAGACTCAGGTGAGCACGATATTCAGTTCAGCGAGGTTGGGTATAAAACAAACCTCAGCGTACAGATCCGCTGGGTCTGGAATGTTTCCGATCATTTCTGAATGTGTATATTCTTTCTGTGTTTTCCCGTCCTTGCTGACTTCAAACACGCGGATTCTGCCTGTGCCAGTGGGGCTGAGGGTAACATGCTTCCGCAAGTGGTCGGAAACATCGCTGACTGGACTTGTCTTTGGGAGTAAGAAGGCGTGTGTCGCCTCCTCCTTGTTATGAATCCCAGTCCATACAATTTTGAGACTTCGCTTCGTCTCAAGCTCAACGATGCTGACATCTAGCAGCTCGTACAAGATGACTGTCGATGAAGGAGTGACGTATGTGGGGGTCATGATCTCCGATATACTTTGGTTTAGCGACCGCTTGATCACATGTTTGGGTTGTCCATTCGTTTGTGTGGTAGTGAACCGTAATTTGATGGGATCATGCTTGAGGTAGTCGCCCACTTTCGTCGACATCTACACGGGACTTATAAGGAAGCAGCAGTCAGGACTAGATCATGGGACGCACGATATCATAGTTCATCTTCTTGCTTAGCATGAGCTCAAATTCGGGTAGATCTGCATCATCCACTTTGGGTTTAAACAAAATTAAAACACGATTTTGCAGGAAGTCGTAGAACTGGACGGGGTTGGAGTATAATCCTTGACTATCCACGTCATGGGTTCTGCATTCATCAAACATATCAGCTTATCTCTCATAGGATAATAAGATACATACTCCTTTTCGTTCATTTCCACCTGGAAGCAAATGATATCTCCATCTTGAATTTCGCTTTGGACGAAAGTCGCTTTGGGTTTCATCAGCTCGATCATGGTCGGCTTAATTTCCTGGCGTAGAAGTTATGGGAATAGCGTTGTGGATTTTAATAATATAACAAACCTCATAGAGCTTGAGAGGTGTTCCAGGCGGCCAGCGCATCTTTTCGTTTATGATGTGACACAGGTCACCAACTTTGGACGTTCGCTGCACGTAAGTCTTCCCAATACCAAATAAAGACTGCTTGGATACATCAAAGTATTTGATGAAAATCATGATAGAGTTAGAAGTGATCTGTACACGGAGAATGGTGTTATATAATATATATATATATTTCAAAACGAAAGTACCTTGGTGGGGTCGGGAATGACGTCAAGGTATAACCGCAAATCCGTTTGTCGCGCAGCCATGTTATTGCGTACCATTTCGACCGCTTGGGAAAGCCATGTCAGCCAACAGAACACGTTGCAGAAGGCGTCAACATACTCAGAGTGCTCTCATTCTCGGGTACATGAGTGTCAGGCCGTACAGTCTTGTTTTGTCGGTTGACAAGCACCCATAGCCGAATCTGACTTTCGGGGTAATTGAAATGTTGCGCAACGCGGCTCTTAAAGGTGAGGTAAGATTCGGACTTGAGTATGCGAAAGTTTTGTAATTCGGATGGCGGCCAATTTTTATCATCGAATGAAGCAAGGTCAAAGCCCTGGTGTTGCTGGAAAGACTCATCGGTGATAATCTAAAGTAGGCATAAGCATTGCGAGAACCCGATTCATCTTCGCAGTCAGTCTTGCCTTGGCTGTCAAGTAGAGATGTTGCTCCTCTCGTTCCCGCTTTCTCTGTTCCGCTTCTAATCGCTCCGACTCTAGCCGAGCTTCTAGAGACACCCAGCTGGCATAAGGCACATCACCACGACAAGTTGGGCTAGAAATTGAACTTACTCAAATGGGGGGGGGTGTCCTTCTCCGTGAAAGGAGCTAATACCTCATCGATGGCGGTCTCCCTAATGTATACCAGCATGTACGCGTTCGTGAACCGTTTCATGGATCGCACCTGATTTCGTTGGGGAGGAGACAACACTCCATTAGGACTCGAAGGCTCTCCACCATAGTTCTCTTCTAAAACTTCACGGTCTGTCACGGGCGTTACCCGATCGTCATCATACTTGAGCCATCGAGTTTCACGATCAGGCTTGATGAGGGCAAAATAATGGCCACCATGGAGATCACCGGAATGCACAAGTACGCCATGCAGCTTGTATACCCAAGATTGTGATCGAGCCACGGTCTCATCAAGGAATTCGCTTAGGTCAATTTCAAACGGAAACTCATGTCGGTCATTAATCTACAGTCGAAAGGCAACTAGTCTGTGATCCTTTCTCTCGCATGTGAACAATATGAATACGGACCTTGACCATGGCATCCCGCTGAATATCATACTCGAACCGCTTCAATTGTAGATGTAAAACGGGTGGGAAGGATTGAAAGGTAATGCCTTTCTTGGCGTCTTGTAATCCAAAGCCTTCAGCCTGATACTTGTTCTCGCCATTCAAATCTTCCACCGCAACATAATCTCGGAAGGAATCACGCAGCGTCTTCATGCCCTTCACATTTAGTTGAATATCTGTCGCAGTGTAATCTAAGTACGAGTCAAAGGACATATGATAATAGAAATACCATTGAAGTCTTCCATTCGGGATGACTCGAAGTCGACATTGACGCATTTGATATAGCTCTTCATCTTACCGACAAACAGTTTCGTGATTGCACCGTCAGCTAAAGTGCCCTAATGAATGATTATGAATGAGAGGTCTAGGTCTGTACATAAACGTTCACACCTTCATTTTGGATTCGAGTTTGTCTTGCAGCACACGGTTGAACTCCTGCACGTCATGCTGCATAAAAGAGTCCAGTGATTTCCATCCAAACGACTTGGTGAGTTCGGTAGTGCCCACAGGCGCATCCGATGTTTGTAGGTGGTAAAACACGCGCTGCAGTGCCAACGCTACACTTTCCGCTGGATTGTCATCTTCCGTGGGTATTTGATAAACAGCCTGTAAAGACACTAAGCCTGACAGCAGTCTTAAAGGGGTACGACGAACGCACTCGTCGGAAGTAACGTGTGCAGAAAAGAGACTGCAAAAGAGAATTCATGTAGCAAGTCGCCCCCTGATTCTTCAAGCCAACATATCCTGTCTCTTTTTTGGAGTCATAGCTGACCGGGCGTGAGTCCAGCACTATGAAACCCGACAATGCAACTCACTTGACAAAATTGTGCCAAAGTACGCCAGTGGGGTCCTTCAGTACCTTAACAAAAACTGTTACATCCGCTGAATCCTCCTCGATTGTTGG
>QFFB01009782.1:0-13018 GCA_003316465.1 Ramaria cf. rubripermanens
AGAAAGGCATAATAGAGCGAAACACGTTCGTCTGTTGACATCTTTTTTCCCACGTGATCTTCTCTCATCTAACTGATGCTCTTTCATTCCTTATGGGGGTCGTTCACATATCTCTTTATCCCGCAGATTCATTTCTCAGCTCGCCGAGGAGATTAGAGCGCAACTACAAGCCTCATCGGCCCAGCTTCGCGACTTTAGTGCTGTAGCTACCAAGTGGCCCGAAACCGAGTTTCCGATGTGTATCGTGATGAGTGACGATGGTTAGGTGCTGGGTGTTGGTACATTTCAATCTTTTGGGCCATGCCGGAACGTCCCAAGCTGTCCTTTCCAGTCCCCATCATTTATACCAGAGATTTCATAGCCATTGTTCTCATAAGGTGTAGTAAGTATTCTTGGATTATAAAGTAATCTTACAGCTTGGACCACAACGTATCCCAACCATTGGCTGACTGTAAAAGAAAAAGGGATTGTACTGGCACAATTCAATACAAAGGTCGCCGACATTAAAAAATGTGGTCAAGGAGAAAAACGGATCGACGTGGCATTAGAGATATTGAAAAAGAGACAAAGTAGCAACGAGGGTTGGCATCAAGAAGTGGGTCGAATCGTAAGATCTTATGTCGTTACAGTAATGAGAGACTACCGTTCGCCAGGCGAAGTTGGAACGGGTGGCGCGCCTTTAGAACGCTTCGAGCCAAATCGGGACCAAATGCTTGCATTATCTCCACCGTGGGAAGTCGTGCTTCCAGCGCGTGAGCGGAAAGACCATGCCGACGGAGACACTGGACGGGATGCGGGCTCATTTGGCTCCAGGCTCTGATTTTGAGATATGCCAGTGGGATTCGCGGGATGGTGATGGTGGTGGTGGTGATGATGGTGAGGTTTGCGAGACAAGGTGCCTAGGTCATGTCGTCCATCGCAACAAGCTCGAACGTTCTCTAACCCTTCGTATCCTTCACCATTTATGATACTATCGTGTATTTCGAAGTCCAAATCTTCGTCATCGTTACGACCTGGAACATACTCGTAGTCGGATTTACCAGGACTTGCGGGTCCGTCAGGGCCTCCCAATCGTAAATACTCTGCAGCAGGAGTGCCAGACCTCTTGCCAACAGAACCATTTGCTGACAGTCGTGACTGACTGCGTTGCGCACGGGGAGTTATATTCCACGAATCACCTGATAAAGCGGAGCCAATGCTTCTAGCACTTCGGGGACTTGCTAGAATGTCTCTGCGCATGCCTTCGTCGGCTGGAAGTCTCATAGAGCCATAAGCGGGACTAACTGCCTGGGTGGCATTTGATCTAATGGCTTGGGGTGAGTTTGCGAGACCAGTGCTCGGACGAGCTAAAAGATAGTTTAGAGCCTACCAGGTTGGGATCAACAACAGTAGCAGCCATTAAAGACCGAGACTCACATTGAGCCATATGTCATGTCTCTCTTTAGTAGGTGCTGTAATCTTCATTTCTCGTTGTGGGGTTGACACAACCACGCTATACTGGTAAAGCCCTGGGGGCATTGGATTCGGGTCTAGCACAGAGCGCACTGAATCTATGTAGGCTAGGTGTGACAATCAATACTGAGTACAAGGGATAAGCGCCGATGTTTCTCACCACTCTTGGCGCTGGATTCGCTGACACTCGAAGATCCTGGATCAGCAGAACTCCAGTACAGCGTTTTCGTGTAAGGATGAACCCAAAAAAATCGCTTATGTCTCTTCTCGCCATGACCTTTCCCCACAACACGCCTCGTGTACTTATAGAGGAATTCCCCAATCATAGTCTGGGTGATAGCATGTATGATAGCGGGATCTGTTGTCCCTCCGTCGGCACCTTGCAAGGCACGCCCCGGAGTAGACGGGGCTGGTCTTGGAGGACCCTGGGGTGGACGGACCTGGTGATGATCGGAGGATACAGATGACCGACGGGAGGCCAAGCTGGACTGTCGGCTAGAGACGAGGGAGGTTGTTGATTGCTGCCGCCGGACCGCCTCGATGGTAGATATTCCAGTAGCGCCCGAAACACTTGCATACACCGCGGCATTGGCTGCTGATCGGAAACTATTGGTAGATGGTCGACGGCCAAGACCTTGCTGAGAAGGAGGCATACTTGCGCCATGTTGTCGAACTTGGCCTCGAGAAGGAACAAGTAAACCGGAACCCCCAAACGTCGGCGTAGTGGCTCGTTGGATAAGCTCTGGTGGCGGTGGAGAGGTCGGACGAGGAGGAGGTATATCGCGTGGAGGGGGCATGTCTCTACTTCCGGATGATATCTTCTTATCTGGTATTGTAGGTGGCGGAGGCATACGTGGCGGCGGGGGTAGCATCATCGTAGGCGGACGAGTTTTGTCCAAAGGGGTCAACTGTGTTTGTGCACTCTGTGTTCGTGGGCGCACAGCGTCGTCCCCAGCAAGTGCAGTTTCAATTGAAGGCTTCTGGTCATGCTCCCGTGTGACAAGAGATATTGTGCCAACTCGGCGTGGACTAGCCGTAACCGTCGAAGCTGAACCATGAGAGGAATTGGCTTGAGGGGGAGACCCTGCAGGGGTCGAAGGAGTAGACGTGGGAGGTGCAATATACTGGAACTGCTGGGTGTAAGAACCGACACGGAACAAGCCATAGGGTGCGGGAGGTTCCGGTGAAACCGGTGGAGGTGGTGGAGGCGGTGCCCAATCGTCGGTCTGAATTGATGTTTCTTTCAGCTCAGGCATCTGTACCTCGACTTGCACCGCTTCCTCGAACATGACTCGAGGAGGTGATGGTGGTGAATGCATACCCGCCTGATAATTGGCATACCCTAAGGCAATATCAATACCAGTCGTCCGACTCGATGTTCGAGTCCGATGCAGTCTCGAAGCCTTAATGCTCTCTTGGTCACTGTCGTCTGCATCCGACTCGGGGCGTCCAGACCGCACAGAGTAAAAGTCACTAGTAGACTCCTGTGGACCAGTCTGCACGGAATGGAAGTCAGCAGTAGATTCCTGAGGGCCAGATCGCGTGGAGTAGAAGTCAGCCATGGAGCCCGTTATGGGCGTGGTTGTAGTAGGGAATTCTCGCGCATCTGTGTACTCTCCCTCTGTCTCCGTTCCGGTGTCAGTTTCCGTGGCTTCTCCTTCATCATCCGTCCCAGTCAGCTGTTCTCCCGGCACGACGGCGATGATTGTTCCACGACGGGTAATGCCGCCAAAGTTCGGGGAGATAATCGACTCACGATCTTTTGACCTAACTGGAGTGGTTTGCGTGTCCATCTCAAAGGTACGGGGAGCGGGGGTAGTCTGAACATGTACATCACTTGTAATCGCGGGTGAAGCATCTGTTGCAGCATCCATGTATGACGGCATCACTTGCGATCCAACTTCGGAGGTGATGACCCGTGGAATTACCTCCTCTGCCTGAACGGCCATCTCGCATGTTTCGATTGGTGGGAATTCCTGGTTAGGAACAAGAATGGGAGCAGCTTCGGCTTGCGGTTCTGGCTCTGGCTCTGGCTCTGTCTGACATGCAAACTCCGCAGTCTCAACATGTTGGGTAAGCGTAAACTCGGGTCCCAGCACTTCCTCCGTCATACCAAGTTCCGCAGCAAGGGCCCCCGCTGGCTCGACAAGCGACGGCGGACGTTGTTCAGCCGGATGCGGCGCGCCACCTCTTGATCTCCTGCTGCCGCGAGTTGGGGCGCTCGTCATCTCATGTAAGGAACTAGCATGCAATGGAGCCGCGGACGATGGCGAGTTGCGTAGGACATTAGCAAAGGCGGGATCCATGCCGTCTGCACTGGTTCGACGATCACGAACTTGTGGGATGTCTTCGTCGTCATTCTCGACAAGTGCTTGTTCTTCGTGCACCTCTTGGCCGTGTTGCTCCTGTTGAAGCGTTGGCTCAGAAGTGGCATCTTGGATCTCCATCTCGTCAATACTGTCCAAGAACTCTGATTCTGGCGTCCCGGGAGCCATGGCCAGTTTTTGGGAAAGTGCAGATCGAGTGCCTCTCCCATGGCGCATTGCACCTCGTCCCCGACCTCGTGCTGTCCGTGAGCGAACCTTCGTAGGATCAATGTTCTCCTCTTCTTCTTCGTCTACAAACTCTTCGCCCTTACCCTCCACTTCTGCAAGTCTACGTCTATAGTCCATGCGCAACTCCTTCTCCCGCTGCACGGTACCACGGAGCATATTGACCTGTCGCTGAGCGTGTGCGAGACTTTGCTTGAGCGCTTCAATCTCATTGCTGGGATGGTTGGGCGCTAGGTGAGGTCGAGAAGGACTGGGATCCGGACTGGAGTCGGCAAAATCAGAACCGAGGCCGTCTTGGGCAAACATAGCAGACGCGTCAAGCTTCCGACGATTGGATGCGCCACCCGTAGTTCCAAAGACATCCTCGTCCTCTTCACCTTCGCCCTGTGCTGGGGTAGTGTATGGGGAAAGTCCGTTAGGTGTGAGAGGACTGCCGAAGCGCTTGATTGAACGATCTTTCTTTGCAATATCAGACTTGAGCGCCTCAAGGGTGGACTGAAGGTCCGATTTGTCACGTTGCAAGCCAGCTGCCTGTTTGCGCATTTGAGCGACATCCGTTTCGTGTTTTGCTTTAAACTCGTCGAGTTTGGACGTTAGACGCTCTGCTTCGTTTTTATGTTGGTCAATGGAATCTCTGGCTGCAAGAAGCTGCTTCGCAGCACGCTTGCGTTCAGCCTCGGAGTTCTGACCAGCCGTCTGCGCATCCTGCAGTTGTGCACGTAGTTCTTGTAACGTGACTTCAAGGTTCCAGTTTTCTTCCTTGTACTTGTCTGCGTGCAAGGTTAAAGCATTTTCAATATCAGACTTGAAATACACCGACCTGCGCTGGCCTCTTGAGTACGCAAGCCTGTAGTAAGGTCGTCAACCAGTTTTGCAAGATCGTCCTTTTCTTCTTTCATATCTTGAATCGCCTTGTCTCGCTCAGCGAGCAAACTCTGCAGTCTTCGAACTTCCGTTAATAAACTGCTACCAATCTCGAATGCAAACTCTGCCAATAGTATTATTCACAGCGTACACCTAAATTATATGGTTTATACACCTACCGACGTCATTAGCACGATGCGCCGCGTTCTTTGCGCGACGTGACGATTGCGCAGCGGAAGGTCCAGAAGTAGGCGAAGGTACTACGGAGGTATCTTCAACATCAAACGAAGGAAGGGACGTTGCTGGGGGAGATGGTGGCACCCCATTAACCTTTTCGTCCGCGTCATTTTTGTGCTCGCAGAATCGCACAACCACGCACCTTGTTCCCAAGCACGCCAAACATATCGTGGTTTTCAGATTCCCATGAATTCATGGTTTCTTTAAGTTCCTGTAGCTTATCTCTGATTTCACTTTCCACAGCCTCGTCATCTGTCGCGCTGGTCTTAGCTGCCTCAAGGTCGTTCAACTGACTAATGCGCTCCTCGAGTTCCATTTGTTGCGCAAGAAAACGTTGGCCAAGCGTTCCCGCGAGCCTAAGCTGCTTCTCCTTGTCATCCAATAGAGCTTGTAGTTGAACGCGCAGGTCTCCATTGGCAGGAACGCTAGATAATGACGGCAGCAGGCCTAATGGCGCCATGTTCTCTGCATCAACAGAACCGTCAGAGAATGTCGCCATCAGCGTTGCTGACGGCGGTAAGAATGAATATAGTGGTAAAATCTGAAAAGGACCGTCGAAGCGTGTGTGGTTGGGCGTTGGAAGCAACCAACATGAAGGTCAGCGGCATTACATAAGCAGAAAGTCTGACTAAGCTAGCAATAGCCATAGTACTAAAAATATCATATCTACTTGGTAATCCACCCCAAAATCACAGACGCTCTATACAGCACTTTTGAATGAGCAGTACGTGAACTACACAATGGCATACTGACTGGTGCACTTTCTCAGGCTGTGATGGCCCAAAACTTGTACCGGAGTCATACAGTGGCCGTGCCAACCACATTGAAGGGGTTGACTCGGACCAAGTAATATAATTCGAAGTCGAGTCTCGCGGTATATATGCTTGCCGCTCTCCCGAACTGATGTAGCATATAATTTAGTATCTACCATGTGTTAAGGCCAACAGCTGAATATTATTAAATGATCGTGTTAAATCTCATCATCCCAGTCAAGTTGAGGAGTCGAAATGATGAAAAGGTGAGTAACAAAATGCACATGTACACTGTTCTGATTTGCGCTGCTGAGTTGATATGCAGTCTGCAAACATAGGTCCCCTCTGCTCATTGACGCAGACACCGAGGTGCAGATTTTTTTCTTTCATATTCGCTTCCAAGTTTGATCATGTCTGGGCTGATTGCAAAATTTGATTTTATACATATAGATGATGCAGACACCACCTTGACATAGCGGTGCTATGCCACGCAGGTAGTCGATCTCACAAATAATTCCGAATTTCCCTCCAGCTTTAGCGACATCCTTCTACAGCCTCCCTAGTCGGTCACCACACTGAAAGATGAATATGTGAAAAGTTTCTGTTGCTCTACCACTGTTGTGTTGGCCCTCACCTAGCAGTCGCCGAAGCTTCGTATTGTCCCAGCTCGTTGGACACCCCAGTGAATCACCCATGAACCTTGCCATCTCGGGAGAATGACTGTATTCAATCACATGGAATACCCATCATACTCCGGCCAGGTCCAGTGAGAGCAATTGAATGAACCTGTGTGATATTATCTTGTTTATGAGGAAAACTTGATGGTGTCTGAGCACTAAGTATAATTCCACTAGAATGCAAAAAATCTTTCTCTCAGTCCCTCACAGTCAACCTGCTCCCCAGTGCCAATGGCCTAGATGTCAGGAAGGAAGGGATTGTTACAACTGTTTGCAATATATAAGGCATGAACTTGAAACTACACTCAAACATTTCAACCTGTAGCTCAATGAATACTGCACCAAACTCATTTGAATTTGGTAGTAAATTCAACACATATATGTTCTAATTTACTATAATTTTACCTAAGTGAAAGAATGTCTAGGTGCAATGGTTACTCCATAGCTGATTTTACAAGCTAGCTGCAGCCTGGATTAGATAGTTGCTCTTGCATTTTTGATCAAGACATTTTTCACTTAGGTAATATTCTAGTAAATTAGATGCCTTATATATTGCAAACAGCTGTAAATTTTGTGCTGAACAAGTTGGTGCTGGACCCAATTTTATTCCTGACAGGCCCATGTTCAAAGGAAATGTGGAGCAGAAAGTAGCTCTGAAAGTGTCATTTGAAGCCATGCTGCCTCACTGGGATTCAATGAGTTGGCCATAGTCAACTAAGGCATGAGCATACACACCACTGGCACTGAAGTATGAATGATGCTGGATGCATTGGCCAACGATCGAGTGATGTTGGGGTGCAGACGGCATTTCCATGGCCCAAAGCGACCGAAGACTAGCGGTTACAGCATGAATTCGAGCCTGCTCAGCCTCCAGCCTTCATGAAATTAGACTCTGAACTCAATTTCGTCTTAGCTAGATACAAGGTTAACAAATTTCAGCCCATTCATATTACATAGGGTTGTTCAGAATCAGTATGTACAATGTACGTACAGATACAGCAAGCCTCAGGTTGAGTATCGCGCTACCACACGGTACTTACCTCCATCCAAGCCATCTTGACCTACAAATAATTCATTTCTCCACGTCGAAGATACCTTGACATCCCCGTCGCCGTCCAGTCGCTCGATAGTATATGACACTCCAGTCTTGTTCTGCTCTTTGAAAGTTGGTATCACCACCTTACCCGACGTCCCATGCGGAGCTTCGAAATGCATAGACAGGGTGGTATCTGTAACATCGGTTGCAACTGAAAACTTGCCGAGTGTAGTTGAAAGTCCTGCTTCGACATGTGTAAGGTTACCTGGCTGCGGCCAGATAGTCCAAGTTTTTCCAGCTGGCCCCGTGATCCGGATACCGGCAACGTACGTCTATGCACGATCAATCAGTGAGCCAACTTCAGAACAAACTGACAAACCGTAAGGGTGTAGGTTGGACCGGTAGCCCAGCCATGGGCGTAACTTATTCGAGCATCGTTCGGATAGGGTGGGTAGTGTAGAGTACCATTTGCACTATAACCCTCGATAAAGGTAGAATTGGTCATACGTGGATCATCCATCATATATCCCCATTGTCTCCTTAGGAGCTCGAGCCCTGGAGCCGAGTTATTAAGGGAGAAATGTGCGTCTAGCTCCATGCTAGTTATAAAGGGTGAGATGGCATCGGCGGCCTTCACGGATGAGCCAAGATAAGCTCAATGGCATCACTGTCCTATGAGCGGAATATGCGTACCTCCACAGCTACGGAGCCGAAGGCGGTCCATCGATTTTGTAAGTTAAGCGAGATAGACAAAGCTTGCGAGTTATTCTGGATGAGGCCAGATCGAACGGCCCAAACATTTCCGTCCTGAGGATGCAGCGTTGATGTGTCATTGTCTCTGTACATTCCTACGCTTCCATCCCATAGCATCGCGTTCGCAGCTGCCTTTATCCTTGTCATATTGTTCATATAAACCTCCACGACGGATGTATCGTTGAGTGATCTCGCCAAGAAGAGTCCCATATCAAGGGTGCCATAGAGTATTGCGTTAGCCTAAGAAGGGGGCTCAAGCCTGACTACCAAATGAGAACACCAAATAAATTCTGACCTCGATAGCATGTCCACCAAGGAAGAAACGTAGCCAATCCTATGCAAATATAAGTGCCGGAAACACAGCTTTAAGAGTGGTAATACCGCTGAGCTTGTCACATTCATAAGCCCTGTTTCGTCGATCGTGCCAAGACTCCAGGCCATGGCTCTCTTCCACCCTTCCCATTTACTTCGGAGATATGCAACATCCCCCGACCACAGGAAATGATTTGACACAGCTATGAGGCTGTACAAATGGTATGTGAAAGATAACGCAGTTGGCGGGGTCGGAAATGGGAAACCTGCATACGGCAGCTGTCCTGAGACAGTCTGTTCAGCAAACAGTGAGTCGAGGCCGTTGGCAACCGATATCAAATCGTATGTTGAGACTGCGATAGCAGGGAAAGCAACCGCCTGACACAAATAGCATGAGCCTCTAGCAAAAGGGGGAAAGCGAAGCGACTTACGTAGTCACCAGGCCAAACGAGTCTGTCACGTTTTGCTCCATCGACGACTGCGCTGGAACCATTCGTAATTGTAGTATTGACGTAGGTAATTCCTGAAGGGGAAGGACTTTGGCCTGGAATGGTGATATTTTGAACCTGCACGAGAGCGTTCCCTTCGGAGGGCGAGATCGTGCAAAGCTGGTTCGTGTATGCTCCAGCATACCATATTCTGAACGCACTTCAAGATCATTGATGCTACTTCTAAAAAAATCATACCTATTCAAGAGCTCATCATCTGAATGAAAGTAGCCCGTATAAGCCCGCATATTTTCGAAATGTGGCATGGCAGTGTAGTTCAATCGCAAATCAGTCAGTTCGACAGGCCCACGTGTTTGTAGACCGAGCGTCAGGTATTTAAACCCGCCGCGAAGGAACTCCGGTGGCACACTGTAGTTCCCTGGTGCAGTGATATTAAATATGAAAGGAAGGTCCTAAGCTTGGTGTCACGAGTAGACCAACGTATACTCTCGAATGGGTAACTTACATTGACACCATTCCCGGTACCGTCACTTTCCCGCGAAGAAACCCACAATGAACTCTCGCTATAAGTTAGACGCAGTACTTCTCCCGAAGCTGAGACGTTTCCTGAAATAGTGAAACGCACTCTTCCAGCAACATTTAGGCCAAAATCGTAGGTTATTGACGAATTGACGCCAGATATGTTTGTGGACGATCCGGTGGGTTGTAGCAGGCCCTCGGCGCCGGAGACGGATCCGTTCACATTAAAGACCGACCGCGGCCTGAGATCTCTGGAAGCGGGCGCGAAGATGTACTCATCAAAGGGAACTGCTTGAGAAAGCTGAAGGAAAGCGAAGAGTGCGAAAGAAAGCCTCGCGATGGATGGTCTCATTCTGAGCAATGATGCCGACTTGGCGACTTTAACCTAGCATATATAAATCTCCATTCTTCGGATGCCATGACGCATTAGATCCCATGGTGGTAATTCATACAAGAAGGAAAGTGGCACATGGATATCACGCGACTAGTCGTTGGGAGGCAGAAACTTGAAGCGAAGCTAACGAGACGAATATCAATTCTGAACGAGGATAAAATCGAGGTCAGATTTTAGATTAAGTATTATGCTTGACAGTAAGTTGTGTGTGGCCCGGGATCGGCGAGAACCAGCTAAGCTAGTGAGCCAGTGAGTCTAGATGCAGCGGCAGCGGTCCGCTGCGCGAGTGACCATATCACAGGCAGGTCACATTACTGTAAGTGACGATCATAGCACACTCATTAGCGTTCTTTAGAATTAGTGTAAGTCTACTATATACACCATGCCTTGTGGCGCTCTGTACTGAACTCGTGCTCCAGGTGCAGCGCCGCGTGGCAAGGGTCCCCCATGGTCGCGGCGTATGAGATCTTGCCTTCGGTCGAGCTAGAGCAGGCAGCAGAACCCGAAGAGCAACCGCGACCCAGCTTCGTGCATAGGTTGCGCCTTGCTGCGTTCTCCTGCGATGGCGCGTCCAATGTCATACGTGCGCACGCCGATGCTCTAGACACAGCATGGTTGACAGAGCTTGACCGTTTGGGCGCACCCGTGTTTCTTTGTTTTATGCTTCTAAGACGTGCGTTTGGTTTTTCTTACACTACCTAGCTTTATGCTGACTAGCCCGCCCAGTCGGTCTACTGAGTCTTTCCATCTTTTGGGGTTTCCTGCTTGTCAGTCCATTCTGGTGCATATCCCTCGTCTCCAACGAGAGATTTCTTCCCTCAGCCATCCAAACAGGACTTATTGTCACCTTTATCATTATCCTTGAGCCTGTTCCCTTCGTCGCCCTCATGCGCGATGCGCGATCGAAGATATACCATATCTTATACGCAGCATATCTCACCCTTGCCTGGCGGGAGGTCTGCGTATTCCTCGTGCCAGGAGAGGCTTTGGGTCAGTTTGTTGCACGCGCGTGGGTGAGAAACATGTGTTTCACAGTGGCTGGAGCTTCCGTCGTTGGTTGTGGAGCAGTCGGATGGACAATCTGGGAGGGTTTGGCGAGACGGCTCTGGGTGCTGATTACTCTGATTTCCTTGCTTTTTCTTCAAACCACTTATCAAGCATACAAGAGGGACAATTGAACATGGGATTCGCACAAATGTACACGTAACGGACATTTTAGACTTGGTATTTACCTCACCATCCAAGATTGCCATTTGCTGGAGCAGTAAATTAGTACAATGGCTGCGCACACAAACCACTACGAACCTTGCTCCTTCTTTACTTGCCTCTTCTCGGCCATCAAGTCCACTAGGTACCGATCAAGCATGTCTACATAAGGTTTCATCGAAGTCTTTTCCCAATCTGCATCCCTCATAAGTACAGAGCCAACTTAATGAACTTCACATCGTACCTGAGTGATGCTGCTGACCATCCACGCCAGCATCATTAAGCTCCCGTAGCAGCTGCCCTACTGTCGGGACACCCTCCGGATCAAATTCATGCACCCGTGCTGGATCCACAGGCACACACACTCGGCCTTAACAGATATTAGCTATTGAATATTCTAAAAAAGCCATACGCACCGGTGCCAGGATGTACGCAGAACGGCGCTTTTAACAAGTGGTTCCGGTGCTTGGACACCTCAGCATCCAGTCGAGGGTACGTGTACTGTAGGATAATATCCTCCATTGCTGCGACCAGCTGGGCCTGTAAGATAGACATGGGTTCTGAACCATTGAAGCACAGTCGTTGATCTACCTTTTTGGCACCATGATTTTTCGTTTCTCGTTTGATCTCACGCTTGAAGTCGTTCCATTTGTCGACGGAAGAGCGTTCTGGGTCTGTTGCCCATTCCTCTCGAAGAGCTGACGTAATAGCTAATTTCGGGGCATGAAATGGGAGCATTCAGATATAGCATGTAGCAGATAACCCACATTTGTCCGGAATCAAGTCGAGAAAGCTTTGCCATCCCTCCTCACCAGCAAAACAATCCTGGTCCGAAAGGATTAGTTCACCAAACGAGTTCTTTAATTGATCCAACGCTATGCTTAAAGCTATTATCAGCGCTCCGCCTTCTCACCTTGTCGCGGAACTCACCTCAAAGCTGGATGCAATGCGCCAGCCTTTCCGAGCCGCACATTAACTTTTTTGGCTTGTTCCTTCCCGCCCCGGATGACTTCCAACCATCCCATCACCGCCTTGCGCTGCTCATCCGTGAGTGCCAATGCTTGTGCATCCGAAATCCACAAATGTATTCCTCGTCGACCGGAGTACACCCAGAGACGATGTCGAAAACCAAACTGATCGCGCAGAGCTCTATCGAGCACATCAACTGCAGCAGCAATGAAGCCCCAACAGCGTCTACAAATCCCTTTGCCGGAGCAGCATGTTCTTATCCCGTCGTAATCGGTCATATCAATATCGAATACGAGCTCTCGCATGGTAGGTTGTAGAACGCCTGGACGAAGCGTTTTCTTATCCCTCGGCTGCACAGCATGTCAGTAGATTTATATATTGTAAAAACGGACGTGAATACATGCCATTGCAGTGTAGACCGCGCCAATCTCGAAACGACTTGGATTGAGCTTCACCACTTGCTTCTTGAGGTCGTCAGCAGAAGTGAAGGAGTTATATCGAAGGTAGACATCTCCTGGAAGCGTAAATGCAAACTCTCGATGGGTGAACATTTTCGAAGGGGCGTGCTCCTGGTTGAGCCATTGGTAGATGGATTTGAATGGGTACAATCGTTGGTAAAATATCCGCATTACTTCGGGTGAAGACGCGTCATCTTCCACTTGCATGCTATCATAAGGGTTCAACCAGCTTATCAACATTGTCAACAACGAGAGACTTACGCGTGGTTCTCATTCGTCATGGCATAAACAGGGTTAAAACACGTAGTGTCACACCCGTCACGTGGCAAGAATATTTGAATACTTATGTAAAGCGACACAGCAGCAAGACTAGCAATACACAGCATGT